>JAGXCT010034237.1:0-76734 GCA_022495035.1 Philopotamus ludificatus
AAGGCCCATACCCTCAGCGAGTGAGAGCCTTGTGGCTGGCAAATGATGATGATATTACAATAATAAATCGCAATAAAATTATATTATTAGATAGATTTTAAAAGTCCAACAACCTATCGCCAGTCTGAATAAACGCAGTTGTGCGTCTCTCGACCATAAATAAGTTAAAAAACATTCAGTAGATTTTTCAGAGTTCACAGCTCTGGAGTATTTCCAGGAATAGCCAGCAGGCGCAAATTCATAGTGACATATGATTGACATTTTAAAACTGACAATGTAAATATTTGCTTTTTATAAAATACTATTTTTTTTATTACATCGTGCATTATTTAATAACTATTATTAATGCAGTTCATTTTATTTTTAATACATCCGTTCTTAGCAATGGTCAGTTTTCTACTATCGCATAACATTTGATAACTTGCACGACGTGATTGGTTAAATGGAATTTATTTGAGATGTTAAGTTATCATAAAATTTTATTACATTAAATGCATATAAGAATACGTCGGTACTTTCTCCTCTTTTAATCATGTACTTAGAATTATTACCTTTTGTTCAAATCCCATTTTTCACATGCTAATAAAATTTTATTGTAATACAATGAATATGATAATGTGAACAGTGACGAGAGGTAATGGGTATTTTATATATATTTTTCTTTAATGACCTAACACACGAACGATAACCTGCAGCATCCGGATTGTGTTGCTCACTTTAAGATAAAAATATTAGTCTGAGGTAAATTTATTTTTTATTCAATTTAATATTCAATGCAAACAAAGAGAAACGAATAAATACCCAACAATAACTCACGTAATTGAAGAAAAACAATACTGATTAACACTGGACAAATGACCGACGGATCTAACAATATTTCAAACATTCGCAATGCCCACGTATAACCTTTCAGTGCAAAAACCATGAACTCCGTGCAAAATATATCATAACATGCAAAATTTCAAAGCAAACAAAAATTCGCACACCGGTGACCTTCAGAATAATTAAAATATACATATTTACGAGCATCGAAAAACATCAAAGATTTCAAAATTCGATCGCCCACATTATAATATGATACATTATCGATATATGCAAAAACACGAGGAAGTGCAATAATTGCACAAACTACTTTTCTAAATTTCTCTGCATCCTAATTATTTTTTTGACCGTGCAACGACTCAATGGCCGAATTAAAATAAATTGGATTTATTCAGCTGGGAAAAGTTGCCCCTGGGATTTAAGCCGCTCAATAGAATGCGACCGTTTATTTGATCGTCGGAACTCTGACCCGATACCATTATAAATAACGATCTGTGCGATCTCCGACGTTTTAATTGTGGTAAACAGAGATTCGCATCAAGTTATAATCTCTCAACGTAAGCTCTAACATTTCATTGCGATACGTTGAAAGCAATGAATATTCTAATTTGATTATTTTTGGCTTGCGCGACAAGTCGAGCGCTTAGAAAGAGTCATTGAGGTCAGAACTCATAAACGAATCATTCGTCGAGACATTAAACGTCCATTTATTTATTTGATTTATACATTTGTAGGTAATCTAAGTTATTAACCTTTGATGTATACATGCATATTTTATAGAAATTAAGTTCAACGTTAAATTGATTAAAAAAAACTCACGAAAACAAGTATTTATAGACTTGGGATCGAATTATGTTTTAGTTGTAAGCAGGGATGGCTCGTCCATATACACTACGGAGCTGCAGCATCCCCAAGCAAATTGAGGAATAATATATGTTTATATATTAAAATATGCGTGTCTACTGATTGTGTATTATGTATACGAGAATATAAATTAAATTTATATTTAGTGTTATGCCGCGTCGTATAGAGCAAGAGTGCTGTCTGTTCGTCAGTGCTAGCAGCGTCGTATATTGGTTGGATGCGGGTGGGTCGGTAGCGGGTGGGGGGGTTCTTGTCGCTAAGCGCTGTGTTACGCTGCGACTCGGAGCAGCTCCTTGCCGTCCATACAGAGTCACTATAGCTTCTTTGAGCCACATGCCAATTGTCACTTCCGCAGAACCCTCAAATATTTTACCCACGAGCCACCACTGGTTGTAAATATTACATTGGTTCATATCTTCATGATTAGCTTTAAGCTTTAGTTACTGAACAAGGTGTATGATCAGATCTCTTCATTGTTTTTTTAAATATTAATAGTAAACTTTAGAGGTGACAATAGCCACTCGGTTCATGGATTTTAAATATTAGTAGTATTAGGATATAAATCTATCATGTACAGTGGATAATTGTACGTATGGACTCGCACTAATCCTTCGATTTATGCGGCTTAGTTTAAAAATCGCGTAAAAACATTACTAAATCAACTTATAAAAACATTGAATCTACAATAACGAAGGCGAAAATCTGGAATACAATTATCACGAATCTTTAACTCTTTTGATTACGATAAGAAAATAATTGTAATAAATAAACTCAACTATTTTTACACGGTGGATACGTAAAGCAAAAACAGTGTAAAAAAGTGATTCGTTGAAAAATTTAAGTTTGGTTGTCTGAATTAAAAAAAACCGTGTTATTTAATAAAATAACAACATTCTTGTATAGAAAATCGCGTAAAAAAGTAATAATAAAAACCCAATAAATATATTATTCATAGATATGTATTTTAATTAAGAAAAAAATAATACTAGAGACATGTAGATAATATATATCAGTTAATATGATATCAGTTAATCAATTTCACCATTTTGTTCACTTTTTTACCCACCGATATCGATATTGTGTCATATAATTATGTCCGCTTACGCCAAAGAACAATGCAAAGGGACTCAACAACGTGCGAAAATATGTTGATATAAATATTTCGTTTCGAAGAATCGCATTAAAACAAATAATTCGGGTAAAAATATTGTATTTTTAATTTTTAGTGGATCGCGTTATTTTTAAATCGTGTAAAAAAGACGTAATCTTCGATTGTCCAAAGTCGAATCGTGATTAGGAACTTTAATACGTCCTTGATTATTATATTTTCTGGCAGGAGGCCCCTAGTAATAGTAAGCGGGGGGGTTGTCGGCTATTTAAGGACGAAGACGAATTATAAAAAAAAGTATGTATGTAAGAAAAAAAAAATATTTTTAGCTAACAAACATAAATATTCAAGGTAACGACTTGTTTTCGGAATTGTTAAATAGATTTTTATCAGATTGTTCGGAAAACAATTTCGTGTTTTTTTTATGAAAATGAAAGACGATTTTTTATATTTTGCCATCTTTCTGGCAGGAGCTTGATTCCACGCTCATCAAATTTCTAGTTGATTTTAACATCTAAATTTTTTTATAGAGACCGGAACAAATGATAATCAGACGGTGCTAGATCTGAAGAATATGGTGGATGTGGCAGGATATCCCATTCAGGCTGTAAAAGCTTTTGGCGAGATAACAAACTTGTATGAGGTCTTGCATTATATTGGTGGAACACTACCCCCTTTCTATTGATCAATCCTGACCTTTCCTGTTCAAGTGAATCATTCAATTTGTCCAGCTGATGACAGGACACTTCAGAATTAATCGTTGTGTTGTTCGGTAGAAGCTCAAAAAAACGATTCCTTTAAAAACCCACCAAACAGATAGAATCACATTTTTTTTATGAATATCAGCTTTCGAAGGGCTTTGAGCCGGTTCATCTTTTTTACTCCGTGATCTCTCGCGGTTAACATTGTTGTAGACGACCTATTTCAGGGATGATGCGTTTCAAAAATGGATCATTTTCTTGATGTTTGAGAAGCAAATCACAGGACGTCAACGCGACGCCACAAATTTCTTTTCGTAAATGTCGAGCTTTGAGATAGGCGTTTCAAATGATCACGAATATCTCGGGATCTCACCGGTTTGCATCAATTAATGCCTTTATTGTGTCTTCATCAGCCTCAACTGGCCTTCCAGAACGTGGGGTATCTTCTACATCAAAATTTCCGGATCGAAATTTTGCAAACCAGTTTTGGCTCTGGCGTTCTGTCAATACATCTTCTCCACACACATCGGATACTTTTTTTCTTGAATAGCATTTTTACTTTTTCGATAGTAAAAAAAGTAAAATATGCCGAAAATGCCGCTTTTCCCTTTCCATATTTGAAAGGGGACCAACTAAAGCTTAATATAATCTAACAACAATCGTCGGGGATTAAAAACGGATCACGGACAACGTTAACGATCGTCGGGGACGTTTATTCGTTTCGTCGGCGAGAGAATCGCGTTTTCGCGGAGACGTCTCGACTGCAGTCGGTCGGTTCTTCGTCGCGACCCGGGAATCCCGGCCGGGAAACCCGTTCTCGACCCGGACGACCCGTCGATCGACGAGGCGGCCGGTCGCCGATCGTCGGTCGAACGAGTCGCAACAGTTTCGAAACGCCGTCTCGACGTTCCGCAGAAAGAGAACGCGGATTGCGTCACTATTCGCCAAAAGGATAGAAACTCCACGTGGAATTTTGCAAAAACTGTCGCCGATCGAGGTCAATATCTCCGATCGCCCGGCGGACCACTTTCGACGTCGACTCTATCGCAGAACACCGAATCGAGTCCGTTTCGTCGGCGGCGTCGAAAGAGCGTCTCGATCGCGGGTCGGAATGCCCCCGTCCCGGGCAAAAATTTTCTAATCACGCACGATTATGCCGTTTAACGAACCGTAAAATTCGCTTTCTACGCGCAGGTTCGTCAAACGCGCGAATTCAAAGTTGGAACTTTTTCGGGGGTTCGTTTGCACAGAACACTGGGGCTGACCTGTTGGCGAGGGTGCGCAGGCCGGGCCTGGCGGCCAGCAGCAGCAGGGCGGCGCCGTTGGCGCGGCCGCCAGCAGCGAGGCGGCCAGCAGCGCGGCCATGTGCACCGGGCCCAGCCGCGCCGACAGCAGCGCCGACATCAGCGCGAGGCGGCGCCCACGCCCTCGTCTGCATCCATCGCCCCACCGACTCGGCTCGCTGTCGGAGCGCGACTGGCGGCCGGCGATTTGAATCCGACTGGCGGGCGGCGGGAGCGTGCGAGGGAGACGGCGGACCACTACGCTTTGACCATAGACAATTCAAAGCCGATCATCTATGGCTCATCCGTCTATAAAGAAAAACAAACACATATATAAAAAAGTGGTACAAAGAAATGATTTCCTAAATATTCAATATCTTTCAGAATTTTTAACATATTGTAATAAAAATTCACAAATACATTTCTAATGTATTATTTATTCATTACATTTTGCACTTTTATAACAAAACTAACCTGAGCTATAATTAACTGTGGCATTGCATATCATCCCAAACTTCCTGCCTATTTATGATGCTTTTTATTTGGAAGATATTGCTCGAGCATTGTATGTCAATATGTCATAACTGAAGACTCATCAATCCTCAGTCGTTGATGAGGAAGGCAATATAACACAAAAACTCTATTGGCATGTTCAACTAATGGATTGAATTTTCCCAAGGATCATATTTGGGATATCCCGAGAGAAATACATTTCTATTGTCGATGATGTAAAAAAATATCTTCCTCAACCATGGAATGCTTCTTGAATTTTTTGCCTAATAGCTAAACATCGGGTTATCCCAATTTTCAAAAGTACAGCTACGAAAGCTTTCATTTCAATGAGATTTACTAGTCTCCAATACAGTCAACCCTCATATATCGTTCACTTCTATAGCGATTTTTTGTATAGCGGTCCCTCCCATAGCGTTCATTATACAAAACGCAATATTTCCAAGGTTAGATTAGAATATTCGTAAATATGTTCGTGCACTAAGAAAATAATTGTCAATAGCTGCTTGCCCCTTTACCTCGCTGGGCGTGTTCTGTTCTTTTTTTGGTGAATCGCCTTCTAAAGACGTTCCAGGGATATTCATCACAATACAATTAGAAAATATTTTTCTACTTGTTGTTTGAACAAATTATGATCAAGTAAATCGATGCATACGATTTTTAAGGCATTAGATATTTATGCGTTAAAGGGGTTTTCAATCATTGATTTTTTTTATAAATTGAGCAACTGGTATATATATGCTATAAAGTCTCAATGGAACGTGATATTAGATGACTCTGACAGTAATTAAATGCATAATTACTCAATTTAAAATGTTCTCCATTTTTTTTCTTACTTCAATTGTTGTTTGTTTTTAATATATTTATAGAATTAAAAAAACTGGAAAAAATATGCTAGGTCAATACCCCCTCGCGCCTATAGGCACTAGCTATTGTTATCCAACTAAACACGTGCAATGTCATTGAAAATATAAAAATGGGTCAAATGTTTGATTTGCTTCAAATCGCAAAATACAATTAAAATAACCTAACCCCAAATTTTGTATGGGTGCCTAATTTTCTATAGCGTGGTCCCTATCTGAACGTTATAGAAGGGTTGACTGTATTTTCATTTGATATGTGAGGCGATGTCAAAGAGAGTCATCGCGCTTCTCATGTTTAATATTAAACCTTTTGCTTGATTCGCCACTTTTTTACACACAAAATATGCTAAATATAATTTTGATCCGATTTGATCTTAAGAGCTTTTTCTCGGAAACTAGTAAAAATTATTTACAGCGGCACCCAGTTTTTACGTGCCATTCACGTTATTTACGTTAAATTTTTACAAACTCGGTTTGTTTTAATACCCGATTTTCTAACCCCGAATCTACGTCTTCCCTCTTATTAAATTTTTATCTAAGCCCCAAAACTTTGATTTATAAATAAAGCGGTTTAGTGCCAAATGTATTAAATTCCTTGGATTTCTGAAATTAATTTCTGGTTATGACATTTTATCCTTAACAATAATATAAATATTATTACTATTATATAATGCTATTCAATAGTTCTCAGCAAAAATAAATTTACAGACATGCTCTCTTTACTGTCTCGACACAAACTATCCTCGAACATTAGGGTATAAAATACGCGATTTCTTTCGGGTCCCCCTAACATATTGTTATTAACACCTTCGAGTCGATTTAAATATATACATTTGCATTGATTTGTTTAAATAAACCGCCTCAATAATGAAATATACATAAAATTTACAGATAAGAGAGTATTCTTTTATGTTTTCACTTCCGCAAACTGTGTCATGAGCAATTTTATTTTTATGTATTTACGTGCACCGTAATTACCGTTTCGCTGCAAAATTACATCGGCGATTTTAGACGCATCCGTTTTTGATAACATCCGATTTCATAACCCACTCTTGCGTAATATTATTTTAACGCTATGCGAATATTAAATCAATGTCCAATTCAAAATTACCACCGTTATTATGCGATTTTGAAAACGAAACCGACGCATGGAAGCGTGTTTCGCGATTAATGCCGACCGACTGGCCTTGAAAATTTTAGCGTGAAACATTTTTATGTACGAACAATCTGCAAAACAAAACGAACAGTCATTGTTTTGACAAATATTTAGCAAAATCTCATACATAACAATAATATTGATATATTAAACTGTTGTAATGGAAAACATAATAACCAATAATTTAATCAATGTCATCCTTTTTATACATTAATATATGCTTAATATTAATATTTTTTATATGCTTAATTTTCAATTTACGACTCGAATAGTTCGGATACATCCCGATATTACCGGATGGCTAATATGTAGAAAATCATTATGCTCTCAAGAAACGAGTGTAATTATGATCTATCGGAATTTTCATTGCTTTGTTGATGTCGTGTCTTTAATACCGTATAATTAAAACAATATAATAACGATGATATATCCTAACTTTGTCGGATTGAATTAATCTAGTATTTACGACCTCATTGGTGTGTTTCGAAACGGATGACCCTAACTTTGAACGTAGCACAAAGACCATTCGGAGCAACGAACTGTATTCAATATAGGGAGAATTAATATTGAATAAAAAAGCCCAAGTCCGAGTCCAAACTCCATTGAACCATATTTGGAGAAGGCTCAGTCAGTTTTATGTGTGCGCTAAAAATTCGCACACATAATATTTAATGCAGATTGCTTTTATATTGAGTGATTTTATGGCATCCATTTGAAAATTCAATTTATTTCTTAGTCATAAAAATAAATGTTTTCATAAATTGACTAGAAAATTAATTTTGAGATATTCGATAATACGATCCGGATATTTAATTAACCGATCCGACACGGCGGCTGGAAACCAACCGCAACATCCGAAGGGAGTCTATTTATAATGGAAAATAGATCCCAATCATCCAAGTCAAGATATTTATAAATTCTTCATCAATGTCTTGATTATTCTAAGAATAAAAATAGTAATAATGAATATGACGCAATGACAACGCTCTCTGCGAATATCTTGCCGCAGACTGAGCTCTCACAGCACGTGTCATTTGCACGTTTTACTCGCACGAGATGCGAGCGAGAAAAGACATCGTGTGCGTGGCAACAGTGGCGATTATTGTTATTTTTTCCGCAATTACAGACAATAAAGGACAGTTTATAATGTTTATTCTTTAGACTTTACTAGACAAATACAAAGAGTTTGTAACATATAGGATTTATATTATTTTATGATATAAAGGGAAATAAAGGCTTATTTTTTTTAAAAAAAATAAGAAATATATGTATAATTTTTTAAAGAAAAACAAGAAATTAATTTGCCATTTACATAGAATGGTGTGAAATTAATTATACAGTAAAACCCTCGATAACGCCAAAGTTGGAACCGCGTTATTGGAACAACGTGTTATCGGGATAATGAAGCACATACATAATTTAGGGTTAAGGAATTTTCGTAAAAAAATACAAATTTTCCATAACTAAGAACAATGTAAAAAAAATAATGAATCTTAGATGAAGGAAATATTCGGTTGTGGTGCACGCGATTGCCGACACATAGATACACGTGGCTCATTGTCTACATCAGGGATGAATGGTGAGAAATGTGCCGAACACTCGCACACATGAGGACATGGATATGTGCGAGCGAGATCCACACACAGGCGCACCCAGCCAAACGGCATAGAGTTTACGGTCGAGCTATGCATGAATAGAATGCGCTCGCGTTATTAGAGGGATTGCCGCGATTTATTTTGAAATCGCGTTATCGGAACACGCGCTATTCGGAGTATTACTGTATTTCTAAAATAATGTAAAATATACGTATTTTAAATCAGGGATGCATAAATCCCAGCCCGGACTTGGAAAAATCTGATAAACCTACTGAAAGATATTGAAAATAAAGTGAGGCAAAAAAAATCTACGAGTGTATATGCGTTTATTTTGTATTTTAAATTAAAGTTTTATCATTTTTGACGAGATGGTTGGTTGGCTTGGGTCACGTTTTAAAACTTAAGTCCTTTTGGAAAAGGACACGGCACTTCGTACCGGATGCGAATGTAAAAATACATCACGCCCGTGGCAACGGATGTGAATCTTCTTTTTATTATATTTTTCGCAATTGCGGACAATATTTATATTGCGGTCATTGATTATTTACGATATTTATTCTTTAGACTTTTTTAGATAGAAATTGCATAAAAAGTGGTTTGACTTTAATAATATATGTCACTAGGACAATTTTTTTTTACATATTTTCAATAAAAAATATCGAGAGACGTTAGCGCGTCGAGTGAATAAACATGCGACTCACCGGTGAGACGCCGATGACGATATTATCGTTATTTTTTGTATTAGCGAAAAAATCTCAGCATCCAAAGGATTGAATTAATTAAAAAATATGAATATATTAATTAGCACGTGTCAATCGCATGTTTCACTCGCACTCAGCACATCGTACCGGATGCGAGTGAGAAAATACATCGCGGCAACAGTTGTGTATATTTTTTTATTCATTTTTTCGCAATTGCGGATAATAAAGGTCATTGATTATTTACAATATTTATTCTTTAGACTTTTTTAGACAAATAAAATAAAGTTTTCGTAATGTACGATTAATATTTCAAGAGTTATTCGAGTTGTACCTTTCTTTCTGCGTCAATTCGACGTTTATATAATATAATAAATGTGTAAATTAAATGAATCTAAAAAAAATGCAAAATATGTTGTCGAGATAATAAGGCAGAATTTGCATAATTTTATGATATAATCGGCACAATTGCGGCAAGTTCAACGCGTCTGCAGACATTGTTTTGCAAATCTGGCGTAATGCTTACACGTGTTTCGCCAACTAATGTCGTCAGGTAAATTGCGTTATCGGTGAGAACGTCGGATAATTGATAATAAAGCTAATTAATTAATTTGGACAAACATTGGGTTTTATAATGGCAGATGGACGTCCATATTTCCAGGAATCGATCCATTAGCTGATGGAAAATATGGCCTTTCTTTGTTTTGCGATTATATATGTGTACGTGTGTGTGTGTTTATTTGCATTGTGTTGCATTTTTAATTTCTAGCGCGTTGCGATCGAATGATCTAATAAATATTATTAATTAGGTCAAGAATTTAACAAAGAAATTACATACACATTCGACTTATAAACGTAAAATCGATTGTCCTTTGTCTGTGATTCACGTTTTATTATTTTAAATTTTCGATTAAGAATTGCAAATATTTATTCGGAATATATTGCGGGATTGAGTTGCATTTGCAACAGGTCAGGTCACGGATGGCCAAATAGGGTACTGGGTCAAAAATATTGTCCGACCTCATGTTTTGATTGCGTGTTCAAGTTCACTCGTTCCCTATTCGACTATATTAAATTCCATTGACAGGCGACGGAATCTTCTTTGTGAAAATTCCCAGTGCAATTTCGCTAAAAATATATTTTTATTGAAACGCGGCATTGATGTAACAAAATTTTATGTGTTTTATAAGCAAAAAAAAATGCCGTGAGACATTCGGCCCACGGTATTATTACGTCTCGTGCAGTTTTTATTGCTATTGTTAATGTTGTGGAAAGAGCCTGCGATTTTCCGCAACGACCTTGACATGATTCGATCAATCATTTTTACTTTCTTCCACGTGTCGTTCGATGTAAATTATGTTGTATAAACTAAACGTTCTCGTGTATTGCATAATATTTGAAGCGGGAATTCCTGAGGTAGGCGCTAAGGCCCACCGTGGGCGCTAGAATCTCAGGGGTCAATAGATGCAAGAGTATGCAATGTTATATTTTCGGCAAAATAGCTTTCAAATGCGCTCACCAAATTTATGATTTTAGCTGATACTTAATTAAACGCTATTGAATTCAGAGAGTATTCGAATGGTTGACCTTCCGGGAAATTTTGTAAGACCCTGGCCCCGGAGTTGAATGTGAGACTAAGGCCCTCCGCACACGGATCGACTGATCCGCAACTCGAGTGGAAAACCAGTCGAGCATGCAACTGTTACGTGACCACGCCCATTTGCGGCAGTGGGGTCTGTTTTCGACCACTTGCATGCGATCATTTTTTCTTCATTACTTAAACTGATTTTTCTCGAATAATTCTTTTAATATGAATCCTACATATTACACTAGTTGTTTATAAAAAGTCTAAAAAATAAATATTTTAAATAATCATTGACTTGAAACGTATACTAGTGACACGTGCCACGAAAACTTGGCGGTCGGTCTGTCGGTGGCGTGTCCTCAGTGTGCGACGGGACATCGTCGAGTGCGCGCGTCATCAAATATAACTATTTTTATTTTTAGAACAATCCAATTTTAAAAAAAAGTCAAGATATTGATGAATATTTCATCAATATTTTCATTTGAAATTCTTAGGGTCTTTTTCCGTTATAAATAGACCCCCTTCGGATGACGCGGCTGGTTTCGAGCCGCCGTGATGGATCGGTTAGATAATCTTTATCAACATATTAATGAGAGAGAGAGATAATTTGATCACTCGGTGTTTGTATTATCATGTTTCTTACATTTTTAAATTTGTAGCTGGCTCGTTGTAAAAAAAGCTTATTCACCCCTGGTCTAGGACTTATTACTAGTGCCTTCAAGACGGCAAAAGATCCAATGACAATATTTTTATGCAGTAATACATCCGATGATTGAATTATGAAACCATTGCTGATCAACCAAGCTCTCAAGCCAAGACCATTGAGCACGGAATATATTCTTTGCATATTGGAGGGCTAAAATAAGAAAATAAGAAATAACCATAGTAAATGAATTGTGTGAGGTGACATTTGGATTGAAAACTGGTTGCGTATGTTACTAGGTTGGAACAAGTTTGCTACTAGAGCTGCCGTTAACGGCCATGTCTAAAAATACATGTAACTTTTTTTAGACATATGTATAAGCCTAAATTGACAAGAGAAATATTTTTTCTAAAGACAAAAATTCGTATATAGGTTCGTCTTCAAGATGGACGAGGCACGATTAAAATTGAAAAAAAGTTTAATTTGATCTGAAGAATGAAATGAAGATAAAATTCCCATCTCCAAATATTTGTTAGTCTCCTTTTACAAGGTTTCGTTTAACATGGGGATATAGCAGAATCCATCTTCCGTGTTAAGCAAGGGATGGGTATATATTGTAGTGTGAGCGTGATAGGCTACTTTAGCTAAGAGCTTTTAGTTCAATTTGTCTAATTTGAATCAGTTGATCTTTCCCTGGGAGGGAAACCCCTAATCTGTTGGCCAATAATTGGTCTAGTCTCGGTACTTTCGTTCCTCTTCCTTCTTTCTAGAAGACCCCTCTTCGAGGAGGACTTTCCCATGATAAAAGGATTGCTATTGCGCGACAGGGCTACTAATCACTTGCGACATGCTACTTGAGACTCGTTGGGCAAATGTGCATATGTATGCCTGTGTATATCTATATAGGTATGTGTGAATGGTCGCTCGCTACTTGTCACTCGTGACTCGTTATAAGCAGATAATGCCTTAGAAAAGAGAATAAACGAATACCGAGACAAACCCCCCTCATACTTGCCTGGACAGAGTCGAGAGGGTAAAATCTGATACCAACAAGGTAGAAGATGTACGTCCAATGCCAGCAATGGCCAAGAGAGGGAAACTCTGTACAAAAAACCGCATACCAAGACAGCTTGGATCCTCGGGGTATGGACACGAAAGTGGAGCTCTCATGTCACGTGTGAGACTCAGGTTCCTTTGGCCTCAACTTCCATTCGAGAGTTTGGTAAGGCCTTATTATTATTAATATAATAATATTGCGTACTTTTATTTAAAATATTTGATATATTAGCTGTGGGCTTATTATCCCCGGGCCTGGGTTATCTTTCCAAATATTATCTTAGGTCAGTTGCAGTTAACTATTGTACAAGCATAGTCGTAATATATTGTTGTTACTTACAAGCCACGACATTGCTTAATGATCGTTACACGAATAAAATAATAAACTTATATTATGCTCCATTGTATATGTAATAATGCGGGATTTGTGTTTGGTATGTAAAAATATTCATGCGATAAAATAAATATAAATTATAATTTTATTATGCAACAAAATTGATGATGGCCATATTTTTTGGCGTTAAGAGCATTTTATTCTGTGCCGCCATTAAAAATAACATTAAGATGGCGGCGCGCTGTCATTTGTTTCGCATTGTCCACGCATTTAAAAGTAGTTAAATTTGGATGTATTATTATATGTTTTACATATGATCGTGACAATTATGACATATTCAAACTTGACTAAACTTCAATGATGAAAAACAAAGTCACACGTGTGCGAATTAATGTCATTTCGTATTCATATGACATTATTGATATCCTTGATGCTATTATGAATAATTCAACTGATACGAGAAGAAAGTACACATGCTCAGTAATTATATGCAAATATAGTATTTTATACAAAGAAATATATCGACACATTTGGTGCATGATACGTTGCTATTAGAAAATGGAAAAACAGTTTCTGGAAATTCAAAGGCCACACCTTATCAACAGATATAAAGTACGATACATTATGAATTGAATACAGTAATGCAGAATGTTGTAGATTATATTCGATTTTTGCTCGTTAAGTATTAATAGTTATTTAGCTGACTGTGTATTTATTTATTATTATTTTCTCGTGAGATATAGAATGGTTATTTTCCGTCGATAACGGAGCCAAATGTCGATGCAAACTAATATCAATGTCATATGTCAGGTTTATTGATGTCGATGCTTTACAGATCGTGTTGCATCATAGAAAAATCAACGGATAATTTTGCATTCGATCGTGATATCCTTAAATGCGTTGCATATTACATATGCAGAAATGCTGAAGTCCTCGAGTCATCTAGTTTTTTCGTCTGGTGACTTTGGTCAGGATATTAAAATTGTGATAAAATTCAATGCCTGTTGGTTTTCGCAATGATCATTGAAGCGTATACGGGCAGAGCGATAATATATCTAGAATTCGAATAATCGAGGTTGATGCCTTTTTAATTTATCATACACACAATGCAAAATTTGCAAAATATTATCACGTGTCTAACAATAAGTCATATGTCATGTAATAACAGTGAACTTGTTAAAATATATGCCATTATTTTACTATTAATATTAATACATATTCCGTCACGATAGCATATATCTTTTTGATTTCATTGTAACATGTAAAATATTTAATAATCTGCCATATTATGCAAATTCTTAATAATACATATCATTTTAAGAGATATATTGGCAATATATTCGCCTCGTGTCAGAAATCAATACCTATATATACGTATTAATGAAAACAAACATCCCTTTATGATGAATGTCTTTGAAGTTATAAGCTCTCGAATGGAATTTCCGATAATAAATATTCAAATGAAATAATATAATGATATTACCTACGCCAAATGGCATTTGATAAAATTAAACGGTTATTTCCCAATAAAATCCTATTGATATATTGCAGATATACGACTCGTGATAAGATTAAATGATATAATGGCAATTCAATTTGTTTTATTTCCATGTAATATTATCGAGATATGTGGAAAATTGCTCAGGGAAAGCGTTAATTGTAAATATGTATATAATTACTAGAGCGGGGGTAAGCAACCCGCGGTACGCGGGCCGCATGCGGCCCGTCACACTGTTTCGTGCGGGCCTTCAAAGATTTTTAATTTTTACTGATCATTGATCGAGTATATATCCGAAAATATATGCAAATTAATAGCAAAGAAGCAATGCCAAATTTGTCATTAACCTAGCCGTGCCGATGGGGTATATTTGGGACTCCTAGTTTTTGATTTTTGTGGAATATTTTTTTTTATATGAATCCAACATGCAATTCACATGCAACATACAAACTATTTATATTTTTGTTTAAAAAAGTGTAAAAAATAAATTCTATAAATAATCATTGATGCGAAAAAAATAAAAACAACAATATTCGCGTCTGTAGCCACGAGCGCGATGATTTTTCTCGCTCCCATCCGTATCGAAGTGCCAAATGCGAGTGAAACGTATAATAGTGACACGTGCCACGAGAATTTAGCGGTCGTTCTATCGGTGGCGTGTCCTCCTTGTGCGATGGGACATCGTCGGATACGCGTCATATTGATTAGTTAAAAAATCAAAAATATCGTCAAAATTTTTAAGCGTATCATGAATAACTATTTTTATTCTAATAATAATCCATTTTTTTTTAAAAGTTAAGATATATATGAAGAATTCATCAATATCTTGAGCTGAAACGCTTGTGGTCTATTTTCCGTTATAAATCAGTGGCGTACGGTGGACTTGATGTTGAGTGTGCTGAATGTGGAAAAAAATATCAGTAATATCAATGGAGAAAAAAATACTCATAAAACTAAAACAGAAAGGCACACTTTACGATAGTTCCATTGAAAAATGTATGTCGCAAAAATGAAGAATATAATTAATATATAAATAATAATAAAATTCAACAACAAAAAACTGTATTTTTTTCCATATTCAGCACACCTAACATCAATACTACCGTACGCCCCCGTTTTAAATAGACCCTCTTCGGACGACACGGTTGGTTACGAGCCCCTGTGATGGATCGGTTAAAAGAGCAGAATCAATAAAATATTTTATTAATTAAAAAAATATATATATAACATTAATGTTTAAGAAGAACGTAAAATATGCCTTAAAACCCCTCATTTAAATGAAGATCAAACTGCAGAGTATTAATTCCAGTTAGACAAAAGCTGACAAACGAAAATAACAGATCTTTGCAAAAAGTAGAGCATAGAATTGAAGATGCTGTTGAAAAAATCTCCGCGAATATTTTAATATATAGGAAACCCTCCTATAACACGGTATCCAACAACATAGTTAATATTTTCATCATTTTTTTTGTAAATATATTGATCAATACTTTCTTTATATCTTGAATTTTATAATTTATAATGGAAAATAGACGGTTGGTTTCGAACCGCCGTGACGGATCGGTTAGATAATCTTTTTCCACGTATATCTTTCGCCGTTTTATATTAGTATAGTATTTCTATTAATGAGTGTTTTTTGTGACCCGTTGTAAAAAAAGGTTGCTTACGCCTGAAATATGTATATAATTACTAGTGGATATGTCGTTAATGTTAAAAGAAACTCGTTGCTTCCGCGTCGTTGTTTTTATTTTAATGGCGGGAAATTATACATTTTTAATCGCTCACCCCAAAACCGCGCTCGATCGAGCATAACCGAACCGATTATCCCCCGCTTTAAAAATCAGTTTGGCGTGTGGGCATTGTTTTAAGGGACAGCATTATCCAGGGCCGCTCCTCACGATATCTCGCAAACCTTGACGGTAAAATCGTATTCCATCCGTTTTATCATCGCATGACTGGTCTCTAACGTATGCGTATACTCGTGTCCGTTGTATACACGGCATATGTACATACACAGATACACAGATGTGTAGACTAAGTACAGGTCTACTGGATAGAGACGGCTTCTGCAAATATCGATCCTGGCGACGATTATTTATAGAATTCTTTGTGCCGGAATGTCTGCGCAAATAAATTAGCATAGACTCGAGCTAGACTAGAGGGAGAAATGCCATCGTTCAAGGGCCATTAAGAAAACAGCCTGAACTTTTACATGCTTTTTACTTAAACCCATTTATACGTAATGATCGTACTGAACATGGCAACATTTAATTTAAATTGCAAATGGCCGAACGACAAATGAATATCGTTTCGATTAAAAACAAATGAATTGCAATATCGCCATCTTGCGCCTCGATGACAGTTCTCGTCGATTAATTTCGATTATTTGTAAGCGATATTTAAATTTGTTTTATGGCTAAGTCGATCGTTTTCGACGCCACCCTTAAATTATTTAAATCAAAAACATGAATATATGCAAATAACATTGAATATTGTAACTGAAGTGTGAAAATGTAGTGACGTCACCGAAATTATTTTAGAATACGAAGGATAATTTTCTTAATATATTTACTTATATAACACATTTCAGGGCTGAGCCGACGTTAACCGGTGCATTAATTCATGAGTATTTAAACGGAATTAATTCATAATTCCAGTTCGACTTTTGCATTAGTCGAATGGCGTTTTTATGTTGAGCACATTCGTTATCACCGACACGACGCATACGTTTAGTCACAAAAAGTTTCATTATATTTAAAACATATTTTTTTAAGATATCTTCACACGAGTGATATGTAAACACGGGTCTGTGATTTAAATCGTGCAGAACGGAAATAACATTCGGCAAAGCTGTTGACAGATGTGGTTTGCGGAGGTGAATGATTGACAATTTTGGAAGGAAATGAGATTCTCCTCTCGATCGAAAGGAAAATATATATATAAATCTATAAATTATATTCCGATTATGATTTAATATATATTTTAGATATCATAAATTTTGCTCCAAAGATTTTTTAATTAAATTAATATTCACATATATAATTATAAATAAAAACCTTTTTTTATACGGTAGCCAAAGGGTTAACCAAAAAATATGTTCGAAAACAGTCGATGATAATATATAAATTCCGGACCGGAAATTTATCAATGGCAGATGCCCTTCAAGCACCGATGATTATATTCTAATAAAAGCCACAGTCTAAATCGATCTCTAAAAAATACCACTGATATCACACTAAGGATGGGAATAAATCATTTGACAGTAATGAGACATCTGGAGCGTATTGAAATGGTTTCCAAGTACGTTGGATGGATTCGTGGACACGTGTTTAAGTGTTGGACAAAACTTAGAACTCTGTTCGAATCGAACGATGATGGAGGATATAAATTAGATCGCATATTAGATGCAATAAGAAAATGACGCTGAGCTAGATTTGAAACACACATAATAACATCCGAATAAACCCAATCTGTTCTGAAATCTCCTATAGTGCCTCCTTCTAGAGCGCCATTTCACATTTCATAAATTTATAATACATTGCCGCGTGAAACAAAGGTCAATGTTCGTTGGTTGACAACAAAATATAACACAATAATAGAACAAGGCCTTTTAAAATTTGAAAATGAAGATGTTTGATGTAATGATTCCGTTCAATGTTCAAAATTCAATTATAAAAACCGAACCCAAAATTTTGTATGGGCGCCTAGTCTTTTATAAGGCGCGTTTCTATAGCGTGGTCCCTATCTCGGCGATATAAGAGAGTTGACTGTATTATGTATTTAATAATAATAAATATTAAATGGTATTATAAATAAAACGATCCAATTCTACAAAAATATTACTGATAGAATTTCTATGTGTTAAAACGTCCTTCTTATCTTATTCCTCTGAAGTTATTTTAATTGGAAAAAAGACCTTATAGAGTAGAGATAAAATAAAATAATAGTATCACCATTTCAATCAACTGAATATAGCATTTCAGGGAAATGTATTAATTGTATTAATGGTGTTTGAAAGTATTAAAATATTTGTGACGAATCATGATATCTTCACTGAAGATTTGGAAATGAAAATCACATAACCTTCCTCTCCCTTTACAAGTGACGCCACTGACTTGACTCACGAGCTAGTGTTAAAAAAAATAATAAACAAAAATTTGACCCACTTCTCAAAAAGGTTCGCCATCACCGATATAGTGCAATGCATATGTAATTGGCTGACGCAATACCTATGCAATGTGATGATGAAATACATTTGGACATTCAGGTAAACTTACGATAAAAAGTTTTTTTTTGCCTTTTTTCATATACCGCATAGAAAAAGTCGCACAAAAACAGGTTTGACTGTACATTGCATTGACATTTGTAAGTTTTTAGTCAGATGGCATTAAAAATCTTATCGAAAGACAGTTATTAACAATAATAAAACTTATCAACATCATCATTTGCCAGGCAAAAGGTTCTAGCTCGCTGAGGGCATGGGCCTTACCAAACTATCGAATGGTAGTCGAGACCAAAGGAACCTGAGGGCTCCCCTTTCGTATCCATACCGCGGGGACCCAAGCCGTCATGGTATGCGGTTTTTTGTAAAGAGTTACCCTCTCTTGGCCATTGCTGGCATTGGACATATATCTCTACATTGTTGGAATCGAAATTTACCCTCTCGACTGTGTTCAGGCAAGTAGGAGGGGGTTCGTCTTGGTATTCGTTTGTTCTCTTCTCTAAGGTGTTATCTGCTTATAACGAGTCACGAGTGACAAGTAGCGAGCGACCACACACAACATACCTATATAGATATACACAGGCATACATATGCACATCTGCCCAAAACGAGTCTTCGGTGGCCGGTCCCAAGTGATTATTAGCCCTGTCGCGCAATTGCAATCCTTTCATCATGGGAAAGTAGGAAGAGGAGGAAAAGTATCGAGACTAGACCAATTATTGGCCAGCAGATTAGGGTTTTCCTTCACAGGACATACTGTCTTTGTGGTGAGAAATCTGTTAGAGACCAGATTTGTTTATGCACATAAGAATATGTGTATACATACATGTACATATTTTTTTTAGGGGTGCACTATTTTGTTAAGTATTTATCAAAGTTTACTTGGATTTTTAGTCAACTCCATGCAGGATTATGTTGACTATTCTATAAAAAAGATGTTTATAAGAGATGCTGACCATCAATTATAATGGTATGGTAGATGGGTGTGTTTCATTTCCGATAAGTTCAACTTGGCGGCTACGGTCAGGGTTTTGAGGTGATAAATAGATATTCTGAATCCCTATGTTATTCGTAGAATAGTTATAGAGGGTGACCAAGAGAGAGTGGCCGCCTGGCAACTGGCGGTTAATATAGGATAGTTTAAGATTCTTGTATGGAATCTCGCCGTAGGAAAAAGGTTTATGGCGTTATGTTTTAGAGGCGATTAAAATATATAAAGTAATTAAGATGATACAAGTTAAATAGCGATATAAAATGAAGCATGGATAAAAGCGTTTATAGTGGGTAATTGTTTGGATCGACATATCTGTTCGCTGGTTTGCCCGCGGCTATGATGAATATCGTGCCGCCGGACGGAGGAGGGTAGGCGAGCGGGGGGATAAATTTATATCAACCGCGCCCGCGAGCTCGATGCACAAAACACTTTTCATTCGCGGTCGCGTATAATATTACCAAGATAACAATGTTTTTTTCTAATGGAAAACTGAGAAGAGAATTTAATAAGATTGATTAAGTTAATAAGTATATTAAAACGTAATAGTCGGACAAGGTGTGGGTGTAAAATTAATTATATAGGGGGTTTTATGCGTAAGTATGAAGATCAATATCAATTATTTTGTTTCATGTGGTTTAATGAAATTTTCCTACAAGTATTCATATTTAATTTAAGTTTAAATTGGTGCGTCATAGATATAATAGCGTTGGCATTAAATAACTAATAACGACTCTCTGGAATTAGTGGGATTATAAATTTTGCAAAATTGGCCAAGCACGAGGTGTTTATTGGCAAATAATCTTCGACAATGCGGAACAGTTTCCCCAATCTTGGATACAATGTTTGGTGTAATTTTTTTCTTAGACGGAATAACATTTTCTTTTCACACGTTTCACTGCACGGGCGATAAAAACAGAATGGTGATGTACTGATAGACCATTGTCTCGAGACATTGTCATTATGCAAATTCGTTCAACAAAAATTTGCATGGCCATAAAATGTATATTTTATATGGGAATTAATTCCATTGTCAATATCAAAAGAGACGCGGCCACTAACGAGATTTTGAAATATTTATTTAGTAATTTGTGCTTAAATTATATGGCGATTGCAATATCGCCACCAATAAGTGCTATATTTAATTATCGAATCATCAACAATTGCCACTTAATTATAAAAACAAAATTAATTGCTCCATAATCTATAATAACTCGCACCGGGTCGCCGACCCGGCACTTTCCTACGCATAATTTAATAATATTATATATATTTTGCGACCCGAGGCATGTTAGCTAGGACCAGGGCAGGGCAACCAGGACACTGCCCCTCACACATTTATCCTAATGCAAACAGAATCACTAGACTAGCAGTCACGTGGTCGCTAGCTTTGACGGGAACAAGTGTTATCGTTTGGCTAGGCAGTGAAGGTGAAGAGAAAAGTTCCGTATTAGCGTATACAGAAGGTCGCTTTTTGTTTGCTGAGTAAGTCTGTTCGGGGCAGACCTGTATATGCCCCACTAGTCAATATTTTCTACTCGATTCGAAAAATAAACGACACATCCAATGAATAGTATTTTCATTTGATTTCCGCAGTAAAAAAATGAATAGTTCTTATTATTTTCTTGATTCAAAACTGTATTAAAAATACCTAGCCGTGCCGATGGGGTATATTGGGAACGCCAAGTTTTTGATTTTCTCGAATAAACTCTTTTAATATAAATCCTATATGTCACAAACTTTTTGTATTTATCTAAAAAAGTTGAAAGAATAAATATTATACATAGTCATTGACCTTTATTGTTTGCAATTGCGAAAAATATAAATAATAAGAATAATAATCGCTGCTATTGCCCTCGCGCGATATTATGTCATACTCGCATCCGGTGTGTACAAGTGTGCCGAGTGCGAGTGAAACGTGCGAGTGACACGTGATGCGATAGCTCACTCCGTGGCTTGACATTTACGCGTTGCATTGATTAGTTAAAAAATCGACTAATTTATATAACTATGACATGAATAACTTTCATTTAAAAAAAACAATAAAGAATTCAATATTGACTTGAAATGCTTGGGGTCTCTGAGAGACCCCCTTCGGATGACGCGGTTGCTTTTGAGCCGTCGTTACGGATGGGTTAATAAGTTTATTATGCTATCGGAATAAAACTTAATAGGTAAATATTCTTCAATATTTTTTTCATTTCTACCAATGATCATTTTTTTTCTGCTAGTCATCTGAGAGGGCTAAATTGGGACTATATGGACTCTTTAACAGTTAAACTCGGTTTAGGGGTTGGTTTTGCTATCTGCCACTTTAAAAACCATTATCGTTTACGTCGTTGGTTCGTATATAGGACCTACTTTTCGTCTTCAGACACAAAATAGTGTAAAAACAAAGTTTTTATCCCATTTTTGATTATTTTCCATTTTGGTCTCGTTCGTTTTATCGTGCAGTATCAATAAGCTTGTTACACAATATTGACGATTTTTTCAGATATACTGGCACACTATATTTTGAGTAGCCAAGCTTATCAGCTAAGATAAAAAAAATCTTTCCCTAAAATAATGTTTTTCAGACGTCAATTGAAAAATAACACAAAACACTTGTCGGAAAAAAATACTGGAACATAATTGAAAACATTAACCCGTCCGTAACGACGGCTCGAAAGCAACCGCATCGTCCGAATGGGTCTCTCAGATACCCCAAGCATTTCAAGTCTTCATGAAATTCTTCATCAATATTTTGTTATTTTAAAAATAAAATTGATATAGTTTTATTTAAAGCATAGAAAACTGATAATTTTAAAGCATTAAAAACAAGCGTTGGTATAAATCCAGATGTGGTTTTTCATGTATTAATAGCGCTATGCCACTGCTTACATTTAAATGTAATATTTACGATTATTCTTGAATATCAAATATTTTTAGTGAATTTATATCAATGTGGAATAATAAAGTTCCAGATTTATCTGTTGTGATAAAGGGTGAGTAATCGAAATTGTTTTTCTGGGAAATAAAATCCGCAACTTTCATTGATACGTTTTTCTTGCTTTTCCACGTATACATATACATACGTTATGACATTTTCCGTCAGCAAAAAAAATATGGTAATACATACCGAGATTCCATGAAGCCGTGGGCAGTAAGAAAGCTTTCAAATCTTCCCGAACGACCGACGATAACGTAACGATAGCTTTCAGAATGATAAGGAAAATCGAATTTACATGTCGCGCTATTTTACAATTGCGGTATAAACGCAAGGTCAGCCTTGCAATATTTATGTAGCGGGAAATAACCGTAAATTATATCAGGCATTTCAAAAATTCAACAATTAAATGCGAATTATTAACCATAATATAATCGTGCTTAAGTAAAACTAAAAAAAAAAGCGTGCACTTATCCAATTATTGTTCTGGACAATGAACTATCTGGTTATAAGTTGTGTGACCAGTAGTAGTGACCTTCGGAGCAGAAACGAGATCGATATATGTATTTTTTTTCATTCAATAAACCTAAATATAATAGATTTCGGAATAGAAAAGGTCTGTTATTACAGGCCAATTTTGAACCGTTACTTTGATTATGAAATCATAAGACAAATTAATATAAACCTTGTATTAAAAAGAGCGCGGTAGACATATGCAGGTGATACAATTATCCACAGATGGTTTATTATAAACAAATCAATGCGGTATTTACTAAAACATAGTATATTCGAGAATATACTTTAAATATAAATAATAAATCAAACAATCAAAGTGTACTATAAAACATTTCTCGGTATATAAACGATACAACAAACAGTTTTCCGGATGTGAAAATGATTCACGTTTACACTGACCACTAAACGCTTTATATACTACTTTGATTATTTAAAAAAAAATGGTTTTAAAATTCCTTACCAATGGATATAAATCAAAGTTTGTATTATGTAATTATAATATTTAACACTGGAATTATATACTGTCACAATATTTAACCGGATACGAAGATAATTAATGGCATTATCAATATTAAGACACTCGGTGGTTTATCACAAGCCTACGTAAGCTGAAAATCGTAACGGCCCTCTTCTCGATGGGACAAGGCCGTTATTTGACTTGTTACGAATTGCTGGACGTGAACCGCAGAGCTACCGCGGGCAAGGTACTGCTCCTTGAGTCGCCTACCGCCCACTGATAGGAATTGCTTTCATAGTGATTGCCCTCGGTTAAAAACCAAGCAAGACCACATCTCAGATGTTGCAAACCGCTGCAAGAAGCCATAAAATTAACCGACACGTTCCGTACTACAAAAGGGGACGAGGCGTAAACGCGAGCTTTCCGCCAGTGTGCGTTATTAACGATCCGAGCCGCCCGGAATGCTTCTACGGCCAAAAATACCGAGTGCGTCGTCGACATTCGCATTGTTTCAAACAGATAGGGCTTCAATACCCCTGGTTTGAGATTACGGACCTTGTATCAAGGCTTCGTGCACTTCCTTTTGAAGCGAGTACTTTAAACCTTGCGAAAATACGAGTATACAAAACGACGAGGCAGTGGCGTACGCAAAATTATTATATTCAGTTTAAAATTGAGTCATTTAAATCTAGTATTTATTCGTATAAACTTTGATATTGCCGTAATGGTCGATGATTACGTCTGCTTCCTTATGTACATGAATATGTAATAAAACATGGTGTATATGGTCATTATTAATTACGCGCAAATGCATTAGATAAACTTGATATTATTTAAATAATCATAATAGTACACAAATAAATTATATTTGACGTTTATTATTATTTAATATAATATATAATATTCAATCAATTATATATTTTAATTTAGAATGAATATGTCATAAATACAAATATATTAAAATTCTTTTTAAAACATTTTTTAGGTAAATAAACTTGAATTGTTGTTTAAAGATTTTTTTTGATAATGTTTAGAATAACAGTTAAAACAATAATCCATAGTATTGAAAGCAAACACAAATGTGCACACGTTTGTTTGTTAGTACACAATCTATGATTTTGATTATTATAAAGTCTACCTGATCAAAAATGATCGATTCACCAAATATTTATATAATTTATTCATTTGACAAGGCAGGATGGCATTATATTAAACTTTAAATCGCCACTCGCTTATATAAAGGTTCGATAAAGACTTGGTCACGCCGGTGTGACAACTGTTTATTCACTGCAGACGCTAGTTAGGAATGTGTTTTCCACATTTTTCATTTGAAAGTTAATTTCCATACATAACATAAATATGTCCATTTCTCTAGCGGTTAGAATGTTAGGGTGGGAGGGAGGTGAGTTGTAAAACTTACATTCATACGCTGGTCAGTGTCATAAAGAATTCCTGGAATTCATAGATTTTTTGACTACAAGGTTATTCTATCCGTTCATCTTAGTTCGGTCATAATAAAACTCTGTTTTATTATATTTTGGATTTTTTAATATAATAATAAAACGTAGTTATCACTGTTTGGTCCATGGGCTGTAATTAAGTAATTTTAAATTTTTTCTTTTAAACGTTCTGGGATTTTCTGCTAGATAAACTAATAAACTATTCACTAAATAAACTAAAATTGGCTAAGTTTCCATCACCAAGGAATGTCAATCGATCAAATGTCAAATTTCCAGGGGCAACTGATTCTTTCTTCGATATGATTAAGCATTTTTTCCAAAATAAAACCGTCTCGTCTAAATTGAATACTTGGCTAGAAGGATTTTCTCTATCTACTAATAATTTTGAAGAATAAGGAAATAAATTCGATCACATCAGTCGATCTCCAGTCAATTTAATATTATGTGAATTGTTGAAACACTGTTTTTAAATCTTACTTTAATCTAGACTTCCAATCTTCATGTAATCTAAGAGCTTTTTAATATTTTACAAGCCGTATAAGAGTCGTAAAATATACAGTAATACCCCCAGTAACGCGTGTTCCGATAACGCGAATTTCAAAAAAATCGCGGTCGTCCCTCTAACAGTGCCAGCGCATTCTATTCATGCATAGCTCGATGCATGCATGCGCCTGTGTTTTGATCTCGCTCGCACATATCCATGTCCTCATGTGTGCGAGTGTTCGGCACATTTCTCACCATTCACGCCTGATGCAAGACAATGAGCCACGGATGTCTATATATCTATATTTTTACATTGTTCTTAGTTATGGCAGATTTGTATTTTTTTGCGAAATACCCGTAACCCTAAATTATGTATGTGCTTCATTATCCCGATAACGCGTAGTTCTAATAACGCGGTCCCAACTTATGAGTTATCGGGGGTATTATTGTACACAGATAGTATTCGAGTGAACTTCCGAGAAATTCTGAGTGACGCTGGTCGTCAGAAAGGCGAGGTGCGGAAAAAATAGGAAATTAATTCCAACGACAGGAAACCAATGTATATTATTACTTCCGCGAAAATTGTGTTCATTGTCCTACGAATACAGAATAATGCACATTGTCACGTTTAGATTTAGGAGAAGCTGATGTAAATGAGTTGACTAGCTTGTTATATAATCATAAAAAATATGTATAATATTTAATTGATTAATTAATCATTTTTTTTGTCTTAAAATCGATTGTGGGTCTTGTAACCGAATTCAAACTGTCAATTAGATATTCAATGCCGATATTAACGTTCTATTATATTAACGTTATACGAAACGGATTTGCATATAACATTTTACCGAAACAAAAAATGCATGTACTATTTTAGATTTATTTTTTTATATACGAATATGGAAATTATATATGATTTCGGTTTATATGTCGTACGTCACTGCATTTTTTGCATGCGAGATCATCAATATACTCTCAATAATACGAGAACGACTACCTGTTTCGTAAAACACAAAAAAATCGATTTGTTTATACTTGTTAACATTTGAATATAATGTTCTAAGATTAATTAACAATGAGAGGATGCATAGAGTAGTTTTACAATCCTTGAAGTTGATCGATTAAATTAATTTAATTATGATTGTATTTTTTTGTGGATGTGTTACTTTCATTAGTCAGGGTGACAAACGAATGTCTGCATGTTAATATTTTTTAGGTAAGTGTCGGTCAGTATGGCGACCTTCTCGCATGCCTTTCCATCACAATTCGATGAATGGAAATCATGCATATCCATTTTATGGAGCATTGATTAATGATTCCATACGAACATTTTGATCCATTTATGGAATAATCGTGATGGACGAGATGCGTTCGTCATCATGACGGAAAAACGCCGGAAACCTTGGCAAATTTTCGTGATGCTTCGAAATACTACTGTCCATATCTGACGCGTCTTTGTTCGAATCCGATATTTCATTAGTTTGTACGATTGGATGTATAGTGATGGCACTTCTGGTGTTTCTCAACGAGGAAGCTGGTCGGACCGCAGGTTGGCCAAGCGATAATTACCATAATTGCGCATGGTTTCTATTGTAATTATTATAATGTGGATCTAATAAAATATTTATTTTTTCCATACATTTTGATGACATAATCATATTACATGTGGTTTTACCAATTGGTACGAATCGCAATTTGTATGTCAAGATGATATTTAATTAAAATTATGGTTTTATTACTGGGGAATTATATATGTATCAAGATAAAGATTGCGGCATTGATTGGTGCACTTTCGTTCTTGATCTTATAGAATCATTACAAAGAGGTGAGATATTATACAAATATGAATTGCATAGATAAAGATTAAATGCTACACATAATGGATAATAATAGGTAAAACGGAAAGAAATGACATTTTTTCTGGTGCGTCACTTTAAAACCAGTTTGTTGACGTTGAGTTAGCACGTCGTATTTGGTATCATTTTGAAGCTCTGTTTTAACTCTTGCCATTTTTATTTTTTTGTATTTTCTTAGCCGTAGTAGAAAAATGCAGAAGCCCGAGATTGAAGAGACACATTTGCGGTGTTTAATGCTGTTTTTATTTGATAAGGGATTAGAGCCGAAAGAAGCTACATTTATGGAGACGTCTTGAAACTGCGAAAGTGCTTTAGATGGTTTAAAAAAGTTCAAAAATGGTGACAAACCAAAAACAGGAAGACTCCTCAAAATCGACGATGACGCCCTAAATTCATTGGTGGAAGCTGATCCGCGTAAAACAGTGAAGAAACTGTCACATGATCTTGTCTGTCCAATAACAAGTGTGCAAGATCATTTGATAAGATTGGGGAAAAAACAGGCAAGGAATTTGTGTACCGCACGATCTCTCCTCAACGTCCTTGGAGCAACGCGTAACAATCTGTGCATCTTTATTGTCCAGACCTCATCCAGTCGGTGGCCCTTGACCTCCCCGTGGTACTGGATGTGAGTAGGAGGAACGGGAGCCAGTAGGGACGTCCCCTAGAGCAGACCGCGCCCCGGGAAGCATCCGCAGGTCAGCTTGTCAGGCAGGTCACTACGGTTTCTCCGTCCTCCGAAACTAACGAAGGGTCCGATCGACGGGAGTGGTTACCCCGACGGGAAGTGCCTCCCTGGCGACGGAATTCCCTATTGTCAACCGTTGCCTTGGAGGAGCAAACGACTCCCAGTTGAACTCCACGAGTCTAGATGATGAAAGTGGCTAATAGCAAGTCTGAAGTGTAGCCAGTAGTATCGGCTGGTGAAACATCTGAAGAGACATCTTAGCTCAGGCGGGGCACGCGGGTACTTCCCGGGCTTAAGAGTAAGCGATAGAGTATGCGGAAATGGCAAACCATTTCTCAGTTGAATTATTACTGGGGGTGAGAAATGGGTCCTTAACAGTATTGTCATATGAAAAAACCAATGGTTATCTCCAAAATAAGGTACCTGTGCCTACTCCTCGGCCAACGTTTTGTTATGTGTTTGGTGGGATATTTCATTTATTTATTTATTAAAACCTGGTCCGACAGTTACGGCAGAGTTATACTGTGCCCAATTAGAAAGAATAAAAGAGGAGTTACTAAAAAAACGATCTGTTCAGGTTAAGAACAACAGAAGAATTTTACAGCATGATAATGCAGCAAAAATCACCCAGGACAAAATCAGAGTACTAGATTTGGAACTTCTGCCACATCCACCGTATTCACCGGATATAGCACCTTCCGACTATTATTTATTTAAATCAATGGAACTTTCACTTCGTGATAAAAAATTGCTAATATTGAACAGGTGAAAAATCACCTGGATTCATATTTTATAAGTGAACCGCCAGAGTTTTACGAAAATGGTTTTAAAAAGTTGCCTATGTTATGGAGGAAGATCATAGACAATGAGGGAAATTATATAACAGAGCAATATTATGTGTTTTTCTCTGAAATATGCTTACCTAATAAATAGATAAATTCGTGACGTGCGATTCTTTAAAATATATACATATTTATTACAAGCGGATATAACGTAGATTTAAATCCCAAAAATGCGTCAGAGTCTGATCCGATCAAGACGATTTTTTAAGTTAAAAATATGACTACATACTATCATTCGATTGCATTTTAAATATGACCTAGAAAGCATATCATTATCTATTGTATGCGAGCTAATAACCTAATTCAATAGGTTCCTTATCACTCTGATTCATTATATTTGCATTGCTAATTAGTGCAAAAAATAATCAATTTGTTTTCAAATTGTAAACATAAGATGATCATGTTCGCGGAAGTATTAAATCTTCAGCGCGTGAAACGATGATCAGTGCTACCAATTTGCGAATAATATCGCATAAAGCAACAACAATAACGGCCATGATGTTTCAGAATTAAACCATTTTAATGATATATGATTACGACGACAATTTCGAATCACATGACGCACGAAAATATCGCACGCTCTGGAAAACGCATCCGATGAATAAACGAGATGTATCAAAATATTGTTTTGCGCACACCATGATGATAGGATTATGACGTCAGACGTATTAGTGGTTGACCTCATAGTAAAATATTTACGAGTTGAATGAATTTCGAGTGCATTGGCGACCGATTTTGAAATTATTAAAAAGCAGGTGGTATTTGTAAACACGAACAATTTCTCAAGATTTCGGATAAATAAAATATGGCGATGAACGATGTGGACATAAACAATCTGTCCAAAATGAATATTAAGATAAGGAAAATTGACAAACAATCGTTATAATGCAAGAATATTCTTGTGGATTCGATTAAAAAAATATATTGCAGGAAAATTTTATTTAAAATATTCTAATATGTATGTAATTCGTATTTGTGCACTTGAATTTAAATTGTCGTTCGATTCCAAGAAATAACTCTGAATCGCCCACTGCATTCGAGTTCAACAGCATTGAGTTGCATTGTTGATTCGGATTCAATGGAAAGCAATTAATCGGTTAACAGTCTTCTGATGCTATAAATTAATTTTTCGTTAATATATTTTCGGCAACTTTGACGACGCAATGATTGGCATCACTGATTCGGATCTATCGCCAATACTAATTGAATATTTAACACCTGAATGAATCAATAGAAAATATAAAACGGAAGATTCGACCTTTTGTCCTTTCATCAGCTATTAATTCCAATAAGGACATCGGAAAATAAATGTACAAGATTTTTATGGATGCTTCAATTTATAGTCTAGATGATTTATGATCAATTTAATTTAACGACTGAAGTAATTTATGATATGAATATAAAATTAGAGTACACATTTAAAAAAGGGTTTCAAGAATGCTTAATATTATAAATACATCCTCTATAACACGGTCATATGGTTTCACAAAAACGCTATGTAATACAAATCCGTGTTATACGAGGTTTGAAGTTCATACAAAATTAAGGTTTGCGTTCCAAAAAAAATATCAAAGTTAGTTAATATTATTTATTTTTTAAATAAATAATCGAAACAATATTAATTTAAGTATTTATTAAAAAAACAACATTAACAAAATATAATAGAATACTTATTTATCATCGATATAACATACAATTCCATATACAGTGGAACCCCCTATTAAACTACTCCGAATAACGCGATGGATTAAAATATTCGCCGCCTATACCCCAACTTGCACGGTCGCATTCACGCCGACGGTCGACGAATACATACAAGGTCGACTATTCATTTGACACGAGTTCGACTGCACACACACAGCCGGGCGGTCGTCTGTGCGGTGCATACAGTCAGACGTTGGCTAGCGTCTGTGCGGTGCATACAGTCAGACGTTGGCTAGCGTCTGTGTATTCCCGATTTTAGTGTTAGTGGGGGTTTAACTGTATTCGATTACTTACGAGATCGCTTGTGAGTTTTCATTGTCAGAGGACTCTGGATTATTTTTATATAATAAGCGATTGTCTGTTGTATTTTAGCGTATAAACCTTTAAGTAAATCGTTATAAGGGATCTGTTGTAATTCCCTCTTGATCTTCAAACTTCTTTCCATTATAGGATCATTTTCTATAAAAAAATGTTTTAATTTATCAACCAATCCCAAGTCGTTATTTATTGTATTTAATGTGAAACGCATATCTACTTCGCTACAACTGCTTGAATATCCATATCATCAAATCCTTCTCCACTAACACAACGAAAAATATAAATTGTCTTTTGGTATTCAACCTCTATTGGTGGTACAACATTTTCTGTAGAGAGTACTTTTGGCCACAGCTTTTTCCAGAAAGAATTTAAAATCGATTGATTTATTTCTTTAATAGATGCAGAAACAATATCGACACAATTTCGAATAGATTTTTTTTTCCAAGCTTGTGTGGCTGATAAGTTTTCATCTTGATCGATATCATTTAATATTTTTTCGAATGTTCGACGAATATAATCGCTTTAAATGTTGAAATTATTCCTTGGTCCAAAGGCTGGATTATAGACGTAGTGTTTGGTGGTAAAAATAATATGTCCTGGTGCATTGTCTAGTATCAATATTATTTTAAAATCAAGATTCTTTTTCCTCATATAAGCTTCTGCATCAGGTATAAAACATTTAAATAATACTTGTGATCCGAGCCATTTAATTGGCTCTCCAATAAACATATAAATTCATTTTGTCACCACTTTTCAGTGCTCGAGGGTTTAAAGGCCGATTAATAAACAATGGGTTCATTATGAATTCTCCAGAAGAATTAGAACATAAGATATACTTTCATTCGCCACCTTAAATCCCTTCGCACGTTTTTCGCTTTTTGATATGAAGGTTCGATGAAGCATCCTTTTCCAGTATAATCCCGTTTCGTCCGCATTGAATATCTGCTCTGGTGTGTAGCCTTTATTTTTTATAATTTCGGCAAATTCTGGAATATTTTTTTTGACAGATTCTCTGTCAGTCGACGCAGTTTCTTCTCGAGTTTTTATATTATGTAGTAAGAATCGCTTCTTTAAATCTTCAAACCATCCTCTACTAGCAGTCTCGACATGTTCAGTATGATTTGTCATGGCGCGATCCGTGGTCAGAATATCCGTGTTATATTTTGCTCGGTCATTCGTCGACCAACTTCAATTGGGTGCCCGCAAGGGTCTGTGTTGGGACCCTTGTTGTGGAATGTCCTCTGTGACGACCTACTAAAAATTAGTTTACCAATGGACTGTCACATTATTGCTTATGCCGATGACATTAACTTAGTTGTCGAGGCTGGTTCTCGAGTCTTGCTGGAGAGCAAAGCCCATATCGCACTGAAAGCCATCTCAGAATGGCTCCAATCGGCTTTCATTCGCTCTAAACAAGACTGAGGCAATCCTCCTCAAGGGTCGACTCAGTCCTTCACGTCCTCCCAATTTTACGTTTAATAACAAGAACGTACGAATGTCTCCATCAGTACACTATCTGGGTGTATTGCTGGATGAACACGGTCACTTTTTGTTACATGCGAGAGGTGCGGTTGACAAAGCTAAAGCCGCGTTTTACCGTATTTCTCGCATCGCGTCTAATACATGGGGTGTAGGTTACAAATCGCGGTTATTTGCCTATAATTCCATCTTCTGTGGGATTGTAGGGTACGCAATTCGTTGACAAATATTACTAGAATCCTCTTGTCGGGGCAGCGCCCGCCCCTCCTTAATCTCACTCGCGCTTATCGCACTTCTTCAACGGCTTCACTGTTAATTATTGCTGGCGTCCTTCCGCTCGACCTTGAAATCCAGCTGAGGGCCGTCAGATTTTGCTTTAAAAACAACAGTCCTGTTGTCGTCGGCGCCACTACATTTTGCCCAATCGAGGGCGAATCTGTGGCAACTTTAAAATCACGCGTCCGCCAATCGGCTCTTGATCAGTGGCAGGAGAGGTGGGATTCCTCCCCAGGGCGGACCACCTATCTCTTTCGCAATATCAGACAGGCTTAACTGTAGCTGGTTCTTCCAGACTTCTGGCCAAATACCCCTGACTGGCCACGGTAATTTCAAGGCTAAACTTAAAGAGTTTAACCTTTGCAGCATCTCCACATTGCTGGTGGGTACGTCTGTCAGGATTACAGCCACGTTCTGTGGTACCTTATGATGTCCGATGCGGCATTTCTCCAACGGGTCTTCCGGTGGAGGGCCCTATCGGACACACAGATCTGGTCAGCAGTGTAATTTGCTACAGGGCATTTGTTCGCTTTGCATCGACTTTCGGAGTTGTGCAAAGCTACTTTCCCTCTCCTTCTCCCTTTCTTAAGACTAGCATTATATTTTAACATCACGCGTTTCAAGAAAAAACTGCTTTTTTGTTGCACCGATTGAAATCGGCCCCAAGCCGGTATATGCGGTGTGGGTGGATGGCAAGGGGATGGAACTGTGTCGGACCGGTCTGACACAGCTTCATCCTGGGTACAAAAGTCAAAAGCCCGTGTTATATAAAACCGTGTTGTTTAAAACAGTGTTATACGAGGCTTGAGTGTACACATATATTCAGAGCATGAATAAGGAAGTAATTTTAAAATGATCAAAATGCACGAGAAAGACGTTTCCTTACGTGTGACGCAAATGGTATTATTATGATTATTTAAAAAAAATATGGTCGTCATATAGTTTGTTTACACCAAGGAAGATCTTAATGCTGCAAAAAAGCGGCCGGGAATTCCCGTTGATTAAAAAAAACTTTTGCGCATCGATTCATTTCAAAAGACTAGCTAATTGAGCGGAATGTTTTTATATATTTTTTGCGTTTAGAATCACAAACATTACACAACGAAAAAAGTCGAACGTCATCGGTGCCAGGCACGCCCTATTATTCCTAGTACCGCGATAATACCAACTGAATATACGAAATGTGGGCGTCGGAGTTCCTAGAATGTTTTCTAGATTTTTTTCGAAAATATCTCGCTATATTGCGTGTTAGCCGGGAAAAACACCCCGGCGATTAAACAATATATATAAATCGGTAGTTTTATATTTTGAGGCAATTGAACGGGAGTGAACTGCGTGTCGAGGATCTCGACCTCTCGTGGGTGGGTCGAATGCAAAACCTTATTCAAGATGTAAAGATTTTTTTTGCATATTTGCATAAAATTATCTAATGACGTATCCAGGAAAAGAAAGCTAAATATATGCACACGGAGTCAATAGAATATAATTTTCTTTAACATTTTGAAATATAGTTATATTTAACAACATGCCTGGTGACCTCGAATCAGAGGATGGTTTCAAATGCACACAAAAACAAGGAACAAAGGATAACATGTCTTTGTCGAGATTATTTCAGACGCAAGGTCAACAAAGGGGTCGTAAAAAGATATTATATTTTCAAACAAAAAATACTCGACTGCTTATTTTAAGTATATAATAATAATATACCCAAGGTTATACTAAAAACAATATATTCATTAATAAATTCCTATTGATATCAATAATAAATAATGATATTTATTATATGTACACAAATAAATAAATTATTTTAAGTAAATTACGCGAAATATTCTCTCAACGAGAATTATTTTCGGAATATCTCACGAGCACGTTGATACTTAAAACTAATTGAAATCCGTTTTATTATTTTTTTACGACCAATATTTTTGATGACGTGTAAGAAGATTTTGAAAGCGTCACATTCACCCCGTCGAGTGCTACTTATATTTAGTAACGTACAGTAATACCCCCAATAACGCGTGTTCCGATTTCAAAATAAATCGCGGCAGTCCCTCTAATAACGCGAGCGCGTTCTATTCATGATTAACTCTATGCCGTTTGGCTGGGTGCGCATGTGTGTTCATCTCGCTCGCACATATCATGTCCTCATGTGTGCGAGTGTTCGGCACATTTCTCACCATTCACGCCTGATGTAAACAATGAGCCACGGATGTCTATATATCTATATTTTTACATTGTTCTTAGTTATGGCAGATTTGTATTTTTTTGCGAAATATCCGTAACCCTAAATTATGTATGCGCCTCATTATCCGGATAACGCGTTGTTCTAATAACGCAATTTAACGTGTTCTAATCCCAACTTTCATGTTATCGGGGGTATTACTGTACAGTAAGTCCCCGACTTGCGCCAATAATTGGTTTCGTTAGTAGTAAAATTGCGATAATAAGTCGAAAGTTGAGGAAAACTTTAAATCAAGCATTTTTTTAAAAATAATATGTGTTTAGTAAAATGGATTTACATACATACGAAAACATGAAAGAACATATTATTTATTCAGGTAGTGTAATTATCCATAGTGTATGTATACATAAGTATATTTACGTACAAACTATTTGCAGTACCGATGGAATCTTGTTTGTCTTGTATCACTTTTATTTTCTTTGTAACTGATAGTATACCAAACGATATCATTATTCACTGTTTTTGAAATTTTCGCAAATCGTTAATATCAGGTTCTTTCTCCTTAGCAGCTTAGATTTTTCAATATTCTTAATTTTTTTGTTGGATAAAACGTGGTTTATTAATTATTTTTGCCTGTCATAAATTTAATTTTTCTGAATTTATTAACTTTAAATGTGTTTTTGAAGCTGATAGTAGCGTAGTTAGAAATATTAAGGTAAGATTTTCTTTATTACTGAAAAATACTGACCACACATTTACAATAATACAGTTTTTTCACGTCAAATACACACGTTTTCAAATCAAATGCATCCCTTTTCCGGTACGATGTGCCGAACATCCAAAAAGTGTTTTTTTAATTTTATACTGTTAAAAGAACGTAAATTCGGGTTGGAATCGCGGTACTAAATATAGTGGAACCCGTTCTCTACGTTTTTAAAGGAACTGACAAAAAAAGTAATTAGTGGGAAAACGTAAATTCGGGATACTTAATAAATACAGTGGAACCCGTTTTTTTACATTTTTGAAGGAACTGAAAAAAAAATAATTAACTTAATTTTTAAAAGGGTGCATTTGATTTGTAAACTGGTACATTTGATTTGTAAAAAGTTGTATTTGATTTGTAAAATGTTGCATTTGATTTGTAAAAAGTTGTATTTGATTTGTAAAATGTTGCATTTTGATTTGTAAAAAGTTGTATTTGATTTGAAAAAGGATGCATTTGATTTGAAAACGGGTATATTGACGTGAAAAAATTGTATTATTGTTCAATAGTTCCTTATCGATTATTGTTTAATCGATCAATATGACGCGTAAATGACACGCACACTCGACGATGTCTCGCCGCAGACTGAGGATACGCCGCTGACTACCACCCGCAGAGTTCTGGCGGCACGTATCACTAGTATATTTCACTTGCACTTGACACATCGTACGGGATGCGAGCGAAAAAAAATTAAAAAAACATATTTAAATAAACAGCCAAGTTCGTAGTTTTAAATTGCTTTAGTTGTTCATTTAATTTCTCTTCTTCTGAAAACATATACATATTCTCTTGCCCTCAAGTTGCATCAATATGTCGTTGCTTATTTCAATGGCTCTTGAATGGCTTGTAGTTAAACTCCCAAAATTCTCTTGATTTAAATTAGAATTTGATCATTTTGACAAGATCTTTAGTTTGTGTATCCTCAATCAATTGGCAGATGAGCTCATGGTGGATTTAGTCATCACTAATATTTATAAAAGCTTTATGAAAGCTGTACTCTTTCCAAAATTGGATTAACAACTCTAACTGTTCGCCTAAACGTATTTCGTAGCTAATACTTTTTAAATGCATTTATAACCTTGATCCATCGGAAAGAATACAGCGGACCCCCCAATTACACTATCCCGAATTACACGCTGAGATGAAATATTCGCCGCCAACCCCCAACTTGAACGGTCGCATTCACGCTGTTGCATTCGACGAATCCATACAAGGCCGACTATTCATTTGACACGGGTTCGGCTACACACACACAACCGGGAGGCCGTCTGTGCAGTGCATACAGTGAAACGTTGGCTAGCGTGGGTGTATTCGACGCGTGTCAGGGCTTTACCCCCAATAACACTATCCCAACTTACACGGTCCCGACTTTAGTGTTAGTGGGGGGTTAACTGTAATATTTTTCTAACCCTTGATATAATGATGACGAAATCAGTCTTCAAAAATGTTTAAGTCAGCCGTGGTCTTTAGTAGATTTTCAAATGACATACAGTAATGTTTTAGATTTTCGTTGTGCAATATTATAAGTGGTTTATATTTGCAATCTCAAATAGCATATCCTTCACGTAGCTTTAGAGATCTTAAATCCGGCAAGATATACAGTAAGTCGAGGACTTACTGTACAAATCTTAAGAGAATTGCCGTTACTTACCATTACAATCAGCCATGACACTGATTATTATTTCGTATTTTGCCATTTTACACGATATTTGAATTTACACATTAGATAATAACATTATGACAGTAATTAACACGATTCTAAATGTAACAATCCTATTAAAATTGCAAAATTATTATGATTTTTATTACTATATTTTCATATGTATGTCGTTACGCTATCATATCGATTCCATGCACATACTAGATATACGTAATAAACAATTATTATAAATCATATAACGTTATGACCTTGATTATTTTTTTTTTAAATTAACAATCCATAAAAAAATTTGAATAATTCCATTTATTTCATAATAATGACGTTTAAAGAAATGCATTTTTATCAATTATACAATAATCACGTGTGCATGACTGTTTTATATGTATAGCATATAAAGAATTGAATGCATATTTAAAAGATTAAAATGTGAATATGTATTTATTTATTGGCTCAGATTGTGCAATATTGCAATTTGCACGTGTTTATCTACATTACGTGCGGTCAAAGTACACCCACACGTGTCACATGGAATATGTAAGTGCATTTCCTCCGATGCATAATATCGTCTATTGATAATCGATGTATTGGCGCGTGCCAAATTGTATTAAGCGGCCAAATATTTGCGTCTATTGGGTGGCTCAATGCAGAAAATTGGGCTCATTAGCGCGGTTTCGAATGTCCGCGTCGACTGCCAACAGATCGTACTGTCAATATTTTTAGCACCAATTAGAAATATTATACGACGTGTCGCCAGCGATTGCCGAAAACGAAATTGATATATTAATTTAGATAAATTTTCCGAGAAGAAAAATTCAACTACGAAAATCTAATTTTAGGGAGTGAAAGTGGGCTGACTTCTGTCTCGTGTTGCAGTTTACGGTGAATTCGTTAAATTCCGATGATGCAAACGGAGAGAGATGTTTTATAATTTAAACTCGGATATCTAAAACCAACACATTTTATTTCTTCTTCTTGAGTCGGCACCCTGATGTCTGAGGATCGTGACCGGTTTTATTCCGAATCTTTTTAATTTTGTGTCTGCAGGATCCTCTGCATTTCGCATCTCGCATTGTAGTTACTACAGTGGAACCAGTGGCGGTCTTCACTCGGTCACTTGTACGTTTCCAAGCACGAAGAGCTTCTCCAGGCTATCGTTTCTTCTAGCGAGATGTCCAAAAGGTTGAAGAATTCTTTTGAAATATTGAGTATGGTCGGACATTTCGTAGATTCTACGGAGCAATGAGGAGTCAGGCCGCTATCCAGGCCAATTCGGTGACGTGTGTACTACAGAAGGTAGCACCTGATCAGACCGTGAATTAAATAAGAATTGGCCCTAGCCCTGTTTGATTATTATTGTTACAATTCGTTCGGCTCCCGGGCTCATGGCTGGCGACCTGATCCGTATTTGAAGAGCTTAGATAACCCGGAGGACGACCTGGTTATCTAAGCTCCTGTCACAGTCCTGACATCGCATGTCTCTACTGGAGATCGCGTATCGTGCAGATCGTGCCCTTCAGGTGGCAAAGACCCGCCTCAGGATAAGAAGGCCACTTATGTATGTAGTAGAAAGTTGATCATCTTTGTCGTTCCTCATTTCTTTCAGGACGGATACGTTTATGCGTTTAGCGGTCCATGGGATTTTCAGGAGGCGTCGCCAGCATCACATTTCAAAGGCGTTAATTTTCATTTTCATGTTCTGCTTTATGATCCAGGTTTTCACGCCGTAAATAAAAATGAGAATACCAAACTCTGCACTAAACATTTTTTTGTCTTTTTAGATATCTGTTTTTCCAAATTATCGTTAGCATTTTTAGTATCCCTATTTGCTTTCTTATTTCTGGCTCATAATTTTCGTTACTCGTAAGTAGTGATCCGAGATAAAGAAACTCTTCAACCCTCTCAGATCCGGAAGATTAGAGGATTTGGATAGCTGATTACCTCTGCCGACTAGCATCAGCTTGGATTTAGTAATATTGATATCCAGTCATACTTTTTTTACTTTCACAGCCAACTTTTTTTTGAGCAGATAGGCAATTTCTTCTTCCCTGGTGGCTATTAGATTTTTTTTTAAATTCCATTTCCAGTTTTTAAGGGCTTTTCTCATGATAAGTAAATAGGTCTGAGGAGAGTATACAGCTAGGGTTCGGTGTACAATGTGTAACTGTGGGTCGATTTCTTCTAGCACAGTGGTTCTTAACCTTGTTGGAGGTACTGAACCCCACCAGTTTCATATACACATTCACCGAACCCTTATATCATACGTCGTATCATTTTTCATAATATCATAAAATAAGTCGGGTGTGTGTTTTAACCTCCGCCGAACCCGGGGAGACTGACTCACCGAGCCCCTGGGGTTCGATCGAACCCAGGTTAAGAACCACTGTTCTAGCAACTTCTTCATGTTATTATAATATTAGTATTTATTTATTTGATGATTGATGAATACCATTACGATGAATTCTACGCCACTCACTTATATAAATGTTTGATTTTTAAAAACTTTCACCCCTTGGTCAGTATTACAAAAAATCCCCAGAAAGTTAGTATATCCGAATTATATACATAATAAAATATTAAAGATAATAAAATCAATTAAAATATTAGATTTATAATCCATTTCCGAACAATAAAACTTTTCGTTCTCTTGCATACTGGAGAAAATTGTAAAAAATCTTATTTCTAGCTGGTGATTTAGGATTTTTGAAAGAACTTTGAAAATTGATTGTACAATGTTTTAGATAATCTAGCCGTGCCAGAGTCTATTAGGGATCCCAAGTTTTTAATATAAATCCTACATATCCCAAACTTTTGGCACTTGTCTGAAAGAGTCGATCGCCACGGCGCGATGTTTTTTCTCGATGGCATCCAGTACGATGTGCCGAATACTAGTGACACGTCCTGCGAGAGCTCAGTCTGTAGTAAGACATCGTCGTGAGCGTTGTCATTTTTTAGTTAAAAAATCCAAAATTTAGACCGAATTATGAAGCATATCATGAATAACTATTTTTATGCTTAATTTAAAAAAAAATCGATGAAGGATTTATCAATATCTTGACTTAAAATGCTTGGGGTCTCTGAGAGATCCCCTTCGAACGACGCAGTTGGGTTAAACATCAATCCGATTCTCTGGCGAGTGGGTTTGGGTGGAAATATGGGGCAAGAATAAAAATATAATAGCTTCCAAATAATTATGAAATTTAAAAATTCTATAAAATGAAAAGGCGATTATGAATATTTTTTATTTAGCACTACACCACTGTGCAGGCACGTGCAGACGTCAAATCTTATGACAGCTCGACTGACAGTGTTGCCAACTTCGATCATTACCACAATGTCAATTTCGACAATCGTTTTTATACACAAATGGGTTTTCATATTATATAAATTATATTTCAGACATTTACCCAGTATTAATTATTTTTTAAATAAAAAATAAATATAATACAGAGAACCGAAAATATAGGGCTTTTTATTTATTAGCGATTTGACAAACATCTGACGCAACGGGCGCATATCTTCCCATAGTGTGTTGATACCAGAATTTTATTTCTACATCTCTTAGCCGACTTCCGGGTAAATATTTCTCGACAAAATTTATCGATGGTGTTGGAACGATTTACAGCGTTGAATTAACTATTAATTATAATCTCCATGTAATCACTATAAATCTGTTAATTCGGATTAGCGGCTCTCAAGTATAGCGTTGCTAACCGTATTTTAAAATACTAGGCCAAATTAATGGCATAGTTTAATATCTCGACCCACAGTTCGAGAAGCGTATATCCAACACATTTAATAATTAGTATATTTCAACGCGATCGTCTACATTTATAGACATATTAATATGCATTCATTGTCTGTTGATTTATTTTTTTATGCCACGTGACGCAAATCAGCAGAAGGTTTATTGAATTTAATAATCGATCGATTCATTGATATTGAACAATGAACGCACGAGCACAATGATAAAATATCAGACGGGAAGTACATACATAATTCCGATAATGGTTTTTTTATATTTCTATTCAAATGTCGATTGCCATAAGGGCTTTGATTTATTATTAAATCAAAAATAATAACATTGCTATATCGTTAATTTGTAACAAAATCTGAACTAAAAATATTTCATTATTAACTAGACGTTTATAATAATTACAGTAATATTAATATTATTATTACAGTATATTTTTATAATACATCGAACAATTATATACAATCATCAAGGTCAATCTGGTTATAGACGAAGACAAATTGAGGTTAAAACGGCGTTGTACAGTAATTACAGATTTAACCATTCGAATATATTGCTGTATCAATTAATTTCATTGATTTAAACCGATCGACCTTGGTAACTCGAATGAAAAAAAATGCATACAACAAAATATTTACGTGTACTCGGCCTGAAATAGTTTAAGATGATATATACTAATCACTGTATAAATAAATAAATCTATATTCAGCCAAAGGTGTTCTTCGGCGTTTAAAGTCGTTTATATAACGCTTGTGTACCTAGAAACATTGACACTATGAATAATAGGGTCTGCGGCTCCAAAGCAACATTTCGCATTCTCATTTTCTCCAAGATAAATACGCAAATCAAAATAGCCTATAATATATTTGTGTTGTCTACGTAAACGTTTCTTTTTTTGTCCATTTTATATAATCTTTGTCAAGTCTGAAAATAAGTGTTGAAAAGTCAAATCGTCATGAGATCATCCGACGTTTAACTATGCGGAATTAGTGTTCGGACTATGACTGCTGCGTAGGGCAAAGGCTCGCTCATTTTAATAATGCGTAATTAAACATATTATAAAATATGCATTTTTTCGCTTATGTAATATCAACGATATTAATAAATAATCCGCAAACACAGGTGCATTTAATAAAACATATTACTAACAATTCATATGTGTTTATATTAAAGTGCAAATAGCTTTGGACGTATAAAAATATATATCTAGCAAAAAAATCGCGTTTGCAGGGAAGCATTGACCGTAAAAAAATACAATCGCTTTAATTGCAATTATGCACAAGTGCATAAAACGTATAAAATGTATAAAATCTCGTCTAGTGAATGCAAGGATATTCAACTGGAGTGGGCAATAATTTATATTATACTAGAAAATCAGATGGTTATCAAAATGATGCAATTTTGGAAAAAATAAAACATCATGGATGCCTCAGGTAATATCGAACTTGTTTGGTAAGAAGTAACTGATAAATCTAGGAAAGAAACTGTGGAAGAATATATGGCTGGAAGTATCCAAGGGTTGCCAACAAAAAGAGCATATCATCGCCGACGTTAGCGCGCAAACGTTAGCGCGCAGTACAACCCCGACTTTAGCGCGCGGGACCTTAGCGCGCAGACGTTAGCGCGCAGTAATATTATTTTGTATTGCTGAGGGCTGATTTAAAAAAAAATAACCTACCTAAGATAACCTTTGGTCCAAAATTACATCTTATATAACCCTTTGACAGTTTAATAAAAATAATATTTACTATACCTAAAATGTTCATTTTTTTTATTCACTAATTTTGTTTTAAATGTTACTGTTGTAAAGATGTTTTTTTTAACATTTTATTCAAAAATTGAGTTGAGTATAGTAAATTTCGAAGCATGGTATACAAAGCCCAACATCGCATTTATAGCAATAATACCTCGTTTCTTATCTTATTCTATTACCGTTTCTTTTTCGAGTGCAACAAATCATACATTGTCTGCATAGATTTGTATTTTTTTCTGATGGGGGAATTAAGATAAATCGATAAGATCCAGGCGAAATTGTAAGTGAGTTTTTTTTTGTATCCTTTCTTTGTAATGCATTATGAGAATGCATTCCAAATAATTTTATCTAAAATATGGAAAAATATCTATATACAATATTTTATAATTTATTTTTTTATAACATTTTTAATTCCAACTTATAATGATATTTCAACTTATATAACTGTTTTTTTATGTATATAATAAAATATAAAACATTTCACGAATATAATAAATTAATATATGTTTATATAAAAATAATAATTTACGCACTAACGTCGGCGCGCTAAAGTCGGCGCGCTATCGTTGGCGCGCCAAAGCCCGCGCGCTAACGTCGGGTCAGCCATTGATGTTGTAGATGAGCAGGATATTGAGGATTAACTGCTGTTTTCTGGTGGAAGCCTTACCAACGCCAACTTTCAAGAACTGATCTAACAGCAACTTGAAAGTATTTTTTCTGAACACGATGAACCCAAAGACAGTGGCCGATTTATAGGAATTCTCAAGATGCTGGAGCATCAGGCCCTGATCATTTGGGGGCCATTTGATCATTTGTTTCTGTAGCAAATATTATAGGGTTAAAAAACAAATGTCACTAATTCAAAGAACACATTAAATTAACCATAAATTCAAATAAAGTCGAATGTTTTAAATGTCCAGATTTATGTATGTTTGAGAAATCTCATAGACATGTTTACAAATTTGTATACTTTTCTAAAAATCTATTTATTAATGTCGATATCAAATTGTGAAGCTGAAAGGGCTTCAAAATAAACTCACAATTATACAAAAATAAATACAGATCGACTCTAATTGATGAAAGACTGAATTGATTGTCCTTTCTTTCTATAGAAAATGACATAGGCAGATCAAGTACTTATGATGAAGCAATTAGAGAATATGTCACTAAAGGACTCGAATGTAGAAGACGGTTTATATTATTATTTAAGTGGCATAATAACCCTGAGGCGGGTCTTAGCCACCTGGAGGACACCTCCGTCTCAACCATGATGTCATGACTTATAGTATAATATTTTTGAAATATAGAGTCAACCCTTTTATAGCATTCAGATAGGAACCACGCTATAGAAAGTTAGGCACCCATACAACATTTGGGGTTAGGTTCTTTTAATTGTATTTTGCGATTTAAAGAAAATCAAACATTTGACTCATTTTTATATTTTCTATGAATAAGTGCTTTAGCATATGATGAATAAATAATAAAAAGGTAAATATAAATTATGGAACTTTTTCGGAAATATGTTTTATTTAGGATATATTAAAAACAAACAATAATTGAAGAAAGGAAAAAAATGGTGCATTTAATTACTGTCAGAGTCATCTAATGTAACGTTCCATCGAGACTTTTTTAATACCAGTTGCTCAATTTATAAAAAAAAACAGAATGATTGAAAACCCATTTAACACATAAATACCGAATGTCTTAAAAATCGTATGCATCGATTTACTTGATCATAATTTGTTATACGACTATACAAGGAGAAAAATATTTTCTAACTGTATTGTGATGAATATACCTGGAACGTTTTTAGACGGCGATTCACCAAAAAAAGAATAGAACACGCCTAGCGAGGTAAAGGGGCAAACAGATACTGATAATTATTTTCCAAGTGCACGTACATATTTAAAATGTTCATTAATAATATAGTTACGAAAATTCTAAGAAGGGACCGCTATACAATAAACCGCCGCAAACGCTATAGAAGTGGACGCTATAGGAGGGTTGACTGTACATGTTTTCTTTTGATTTTTATATTTCTAAGAATATTTTTGATGTTGACGTAATTGTAGCGAATGATTCAAATTTTGAAAGGTGTACAAAACCAAGATGAGGTGTTTTAGAACATTTGCTTAACGAGAGAAAAAAGAAGCGTCAAGAAGTCATAAAGAGTCAGGATCTTCACATAAATGAACGCTGTATTTTTTTGTTCATGTAACATATATAATTGTTTTTAGTCGTGTGTTGTCTCTTTCTCTTTTTACTTTGTGTTAAAATGACTTCGTTTAACAACATTTAGGACTCTGTTGTTTAGCAGCGTATCCTCAGCGCTAAACGAGCCCTTACTGTAGATAGATTTGACTGATGGTGCCTGTCATATGGGGTTTGGTTATCGATGCAAACAATATTAAAGCTAATAGAGTAAATAAAGATCAGACACCTTCAATATAACAGCACGAGGACATTGGATTAAGCAAGTACACCGCTTCATATGCCTGAGGGCAATTATAAATTCCAAGGTGAGGTCAGATGACAAAATTAGGGTCAAAATTGTGATGGCGAGAAGTTATTATGAAAAATTAATTAGATCTTGAGCCAGTACTGTCTACGTCTTGAGAGCGAGTCGTGGACAATGCTAATCATGAGAATGTACAGATTAGAGGCGTTACATGCGAGGTTTTAAAGATTTGTACATGAGCTTAAGCTTAGTGACCGAGAACTTCTAAATACCGCAAAATTGATATATTATCATATTGATATATATATATATATATATTGACATCAAAATTGATATAGTGGCTGGTAATAATATGGCATGATAATGATGAGACACATATAAATTACTATATAAAGATACATATATTTTTCTTCAATTTGCTTGGGGGTGCTGCAGCTCTGCAGTGTATATGGACGAGCCGTCCCCTGTCTGTAAGTGTGAAGCAAACTTTTTATTTATTGGGTTTTTATTTTTAAAAGGTAATATAGAAACTGAATGGAAGTTGGGCCGACTCTAATCTGTTTTTTATAAATTCTAAATTTAAGATTTCTCCAACATCTTGGCAAAATAATCATTAAAAGCTATTTTATTTTATCTATACCGATGTTAACTTAAAAAAAAACGGAAAAAAATCGCGAAAACGCTGTTATAGAACGTTGAACTTCTCATTTTTTTTAAAAATTAAATGTGACCTAATTTTATATAATGTAATAGCATTGTCCTCATGACACATTGATATTGTAGAACTAAGTCAAAGCCCATAAATACTTGATGACTTTGGGATCCGATTTCCGAAAATGGAAACTTTGGCAACGGCCAGACAAAACTCATATTTGTGTCATTGTACTTCGGTTAGAGAAATACGAGATTTGGTAGGAATAAACTTTGTTTATGAAATATCATGATTCATGAGAACTCAAAGATTCAACGATAAAAAGCATTAAAGCCGCGGTATTATTATAAATACATATATGTAAATATCAATATTTATTCAAATTGATTCGGTATAATTTGATAGCAAATATTTGAAAAACTTGTGAAAAAAAAATCATATTTAATGAATACTTAATATAATAAATGGCGTATGATTTTATTTATGATAGAGATTTTTAGATATTTTGATTATTGTAGTAATTTTTTTTTTACTGAGTGGCATAGAACATATTACATTAAAAAAATGACTAGAAAACGTATATAATATATTAATTTCATGACCTTGTAAGGGGGGACAGAATGATAATGTACTTCTGTCATTCATGACATGATTCGTGAATAAATGATTATTCTACAATGATTTAGTGGTCATGAATGTTTTATGATGACATTTTCACTCGGCGAGCTACTCCCTCTACTGAAAACGGCTCATCTATCTATTTTTTTCTATGTCGCAATATACAAATTAAATTATGTAAAATATGTAAAAGGTAATAAATCATTGTGGAAAATCGTACAATTTAAAAGACGCGCTAGAAAAAAATAACCATTACAAAAATCTCGAATGAGACCGAATTAGAATATTTGTCATTTTTTCGAAAAAAATATATTTGATTTTATTCAACGGATTCTTCGTTTTATAAATGGAATTTTACGTACGATTTAACGATGTAAATTTCCCATTTCCGGCACGAAATCGTACGAACGATTTTCCCCAGATAAACAAACACAATGTTTTCGCAAAACAGCAAATGTCAACGAGCTACGCCGCATATATTAATACAACATATTATATAATGTTTATTCCCAATTAACACAAAATTTTCGTGCAAAATATCGTATAATGAACGGTATTTATGCAATATATTGCGATTAATTTACACGCACTGTGTACTCAATCCACCGATTTGCAATAACAATATTTGCGGTGTATTATGAATATCATAAATAATGTAGCAATATTTTCACAACAACAATGAATATATTACAATTTAGCGTACGTAAACAACTAAAAAATAGTTTTCAAATAAAAGCATAACATATATCATAATATATCTAAGTATTAAATTAAACAAAATATTAAAAAAAAAATAAACTCTGAGATTTTTGCTAATAGTAATTTAATAATAATCACCCATTCATTTTAATACATTGTGTCCTTGAAAGAATTAGTAAATTTCATTAGAAATCAAGACGAGATGTATATTTTTAAAATAAATCACATCCTAGTAATTAAGCAAGGTGTAATCCTTGAGATAGCCACGACGGCCTGCTTCTGATGCGATCAACCATCTCATCTTACATTCGTGAGAATAGAAAATTGAATTCTGGTATTATAAGCGGAGGTCTTCAATTTGGTCGCAATTATCGTCAGACGTCAAAAAAAAAGGGAAAAGAGGTCACGTCCCAGCACGACATGTTGAATTAGTCGACATTCGTCAAAGCTTTTAAAGAGATAGGCAACGAAAGACGAACCGCTAAAATCATTTCTCTGTCTTTTCCAGATGGTGTTTGATGACGCCTGCGTTTCAATAAATATATGGGTCATTGCGAGGAAGGCCCGTGTTAAATTCGCGCATCCGCTGTATACCAACGGCAGAGCTGTTTCACTGCCAAGGTAAACTTTGGTAAATTTTTAAAAGCCACCCGAAGGTCTCACAACGCCACTAAAAATACTTTTTCCTACAATTTTTATTAACTTTCTACGATTTTACCTTGCATTGTATTATTGGAGGATATTAAAATATCAACGCAAAAAATATTTATAGAAACTTAACACATACACGAGATCACATAACGTAATACATTTTATATTAAATATCTAAATATTAGGTAAAACGGAAAGAAATGACTCTTTTCATTTCAGAAAAGGATTTTTCATATCACGAAGGAATGTTCCATTGATTTGAATAAATTATAGTCAGAAGGTGCTATATCAGGTGAATACGGTGGATGTGGCAGAAGTTCCAAATCTAGTACTCTGATTTTGTCCTGGGTGATTTTTGCTGCATGAGGTCTTGCATTATCATGCTGTAAAATTATCCTCTTGTTATTAACCAGAAGATATCGTTTTTTTAATAACTCCATTTTTATTCTTTCTAATTGGGCACATTATAACTCTGCCGTAACTATCTGACCAGGTTTTAATAATTCATAATGAATTATACCCGAAACATCCCACCAAACTCATAACAAAACTTTTTTCAATGATAATGTTGGATGAGGAGTAGGCACAGCTACCTGTTTGGAGATAACCATTGTTTTTTTCTGCTGGCATTACTGTAAAGGACCCATTACTCATCCCCAGTAATAATTCTTCTGAGAAATGGATCTGTTTCGGGTCTGGACAATAAAGATGCACAGATTGTTACGCGTTGCTCCAAGGCCGTCGGGGAGAGATCGTGCGGTACCCAAATTCCTTGCCTGATTTTTCCCCAACCTTTTCAAATGATCTTGCACGGTTGTTATTGGACAGTCAGGATCATGTGACAATTTCTTTACTGTTTTACCCGGATCAGCTTCCACCAATGAATTTAGAGCGTCATCGTCGATTTTGAGGGGTCTTCCTGTTTTTGGTTTGTCCTTTAACTCCCTATCACCATTTTTAAACTTTTTTAAACCATTTAAAGCACTTTAGCAGTTTCAAGAAGTCTTCATAAATGTAGCTTCTTTCGATTTTAATAAAAAAAGTATAAAACACCGCAAATGTGTCTCTTTAATCTCAGTCTTCTTCATTTTTCTACTACGGCAGAGAAAATAAAAAAAATATATAAAAATGACAAGAGTAAAAACAGAGCTTCAAAATGATACCAAATATGACGTGCTAACAACGGCAACCGGTGACAAATTGGTTTTAAAGTGACGCACTGAAAAAATGACATTTCTTTCCGTTTTACCTATTTTTTTGGCTATATTTTCTCCAAATATTAATATATTCATATGTACAGAGATTTCATATTAATTAAATTATTGAAAAGGGATTTTTCCTAAAATAGCGAAATAGAATCACCATTCCATATTAGAGTATTATTTTGATAAATTAATATATATCGAAACAGTTAACTTTCGTAATACTACGTATGTATGTGCTTATAGATAAGTGGTTTCATCTTATATTTGCATACATGAGAGTTGCACATTATGTGTGCAAATGTCAGTATATATTTTTTATGCAACACTCAAAATACTGGATTGGAGCCTCGATACATCGTGATTAATGTGTGAGAACGATAAAGCGTGATTAATAAACATTGTTATTGTTTGACCGGGACTATAAAAAACCAATGAATGGGAGAACGATAGATCGGGGTTAGCCGGAGAATGCTGAATTTTGGTTGTTTATAATTGTGTAATAGCAGGATATCAAAGATTTTGTTTATCGATATTAGCACTTGCAATTTATATTGTAATATCCATATTAGATTATAAAACCAAAGTAAACTCTGATAAATACCTAACAATAGTGCACCCCTGAAACAAAACTGGTCTCTAACGAATTTCTCACCACAGAGCCAGTATACCCTGGAAAGGAAAACCCTAATTTGTTGATTAAAATTTGGTCTAGTCTCGATACTTTCGCTCCTCTTCCTTTTTTCTCATTTTGGTGTATGTGTGTCGTCGCTCGATGCTTGTCACTTGTGACTCGTTATAGGCAGATAACGCCTTAGAGAAGAGATTAAAGGAATACCGAGACAAACCCCCTCCTACTTGCCTGGACATAGTCGAGAGGGTAAAATCCGATACCAACAAGGTAGATGATATACGTTCAATGACAACAATGGCCAAGAGAGGGAAATCTTTACAAAAAACCGCATACCAAGACGGCTTGGGTCCCTGCGGTATGGACCCGAAAGAGGTGCCCTCACCTTTTTACTATTCAATATCATTTCTTTAATTCACCCTATTGATTAAGTGAGTATATCTTTAATGAACAGACATTATAATATTGGTCTTCTTGAAACCCTTTGTAACGAATATGACATGATTAACCCATCCGTCACGGCGGCTCGAAAACAACCGTGTTGTCCGAAGGGGGTATCTGACTTTTTAAAAAATGGATTATTAGAAGAATAAAAATAGTTATTCATGCTGTTATAAAATCAATCGTCTCTCTCGAGATGACGAACCAATCAGAGCGTGCGCATCCCTTTCATAGACAACAAGTCACTTTTTCATACCTGCTACAAAAACCCCGTTTTTGTCAGTCGCCAGTTGACAGGGTGATTCGCTTACGGTGTCATGTCAGTCACATCTCCATGATTTCTATCGTATCAGAGATGCGTCTCTGGGATATTTATTATCATCATCTCGTACCAGAGATTCGTCTCTGGGATCTTTTATCTTCACATCCATATTTACCCATTATCGGACTGACGACATCTGCATTTCTTCAATAAACATTATAATCTTCAAAACAAAGCATGTTTCATTTTAATACAGATCTTCGAAGCGATCGTCAACTACTGCACGGTCGAACGTTTCGACGCCAGCGGTTGGATGCTCATTCTAATAATCGGTGACAATTCGCTTTACTGTCGCGCCCTCTTAACAATGACATGCCTCATAATTTAGTCGATATTTTGGATTTTTCTACTAATCAATACGACGCCCTAGACTGAGGACACGCCACCGGTAGACCGACCGTCAAAATCTCGCGGCACGTGTCACTAGTACACATTTCACTCGCACTTGGCACATCGTACCGGATGCGATTATATGTAATAATATTTTAAAACGAAATTTATAAATAATAGTTGTGTATTTCGATTATCCGTGGGCACCTCATCATCATTAGCACGGATAAACAGTAGCGTACTGTATTGATATGCATAATTTCATTGAAAAAATGGTAATAAATATTGCATCGATGGGTTTAGTGGGTATTAAAATCATGGTGATCGATTGTAGGTCAATATATACTGGAATCAGTTGAAATGAATGGATTTGCACTGCTTTTTGCACGCTCAGAAGCCGGAAACACTTCCGGAAACGCATCGTTACCCATGTGGGCACACTGGCTCTAAATTACGAAATAGATTTTTAATTTCCTAAACGATAATTGGTTCAAATGTGGGTCCGACACTGATTCAATTAGCGAAATGCGGGCCAGGCGCGGAAGACACCGAGCTCAGTTGCGCAACACGCAAAAATTAATTTATGCGAAATTTGAAATGGTGCACATTTGGCGCGCTTTTAGCGCAGATCCCCATCAATTTCCTGATGGATGGCCTTGATAGCGATTTTTTGATTTGGCGCAGTCATCGCGAATCGGCGAGTCGACTTTTCACTTTTGTCGGCTCGTCCGCGGTGACGCAATGGCTGTCGGAGGACTTTTACTCGGACGTAAATAATAATAAATAATAACGTCTGTCCCTCCAATGTTAAAGTTGATAAAAACTGTTTTTCCTGCCATGAATCAAAGCCGGCGGAGCCGTGGCCGCCCGCCAATTTCACCAGGATCATCACAACTCATTAAGAATCAAATCTTGTAAAATTCTACTTAAAACCACATTAAATGTAAATGCTCTCCCACCCGCATATTTCCATGTACATTCTGAGCAGCATTAATCATCTGACACATTTATCAATAATATATCATATTAGATGTGACACAATGCGGTCTCAAAGTTACGTATGGAAAGTTTTTAATTTGTGATGTGAATGGAATATTTCTCATTATTTATTAGTACGTGTAGTATTAATATAAATATCGTTTTTACATTTTCTATTATTTTATATAAGTTTGTCACATAAATAACCGTACATATGCGTATTCAGAGTAAACACAAAAACATATATACGCATTTTTTTAAAAATACCTAAATATGCGATATATTTATTTTCACAGCATTCTATAGAACAGTGTTGTGCAACAGAAATCGATTGATGGGCCAAATAAAAAAAAAACCAGTATGTGATGGGCGGCATAAAAAACTAAACGTATTGAAAACAAGTTATTAATTAATGTCGTATGTAATTCATCCTACCCCCCCCCCCCATAATTCAACCCACCCTTTATGATTTTCAAATTTAGAGCTAAATGATATACAGTCAACCCTTCTATAACGTTCAGTTAGGGACCACGCTATAGAAATAAACGCTTTAGAAAGTTAGGCACCCATACAAAATTTGGGGTTAGGTTCTTTTTAATTTTCTTTGCGGTTGCATTAAATCAAATATTTACCCATTTCTTACAATGACCTTGCACGTGTTTTAGTTGGATAAACGTTAGGCTCGTGCCTATATATGAGGGTTATTGTCTCACAACCTCAAGTTTATTCATTTCATAACCGTCTCCAGGGTTTAAAGACACATTTTTATTAGTTCTTTTTTTAAAATGCTTTTGAATATGATGAATAAATAATAAAAAGGTAAATATAAACTATAGGCAACTGCAGATTATGTTTTACTTTAGTATACATATTAAATATCAAATAAAAGTAATGAAAACAAATAATAGTCTAAAGAAAAGAAAAAATTATGGAGCAATTTTAATTAGGTGGTAAATACATTTGAAATTATATCAGAAGATCTCATCTAATATCACGTTCCATGAGATTTTTTAATCCCAGTCAACTAAATTTATAAAAAAAAAAATAGGAGATAGATTGAAAATCCATACTTTTTCAGAAATCTATAGCCCCAGCACTTAAGAATCAACGCCATGATTTTTCCCACCTTGATCATAATTTGTTCCACGACTATACAAGTAGAAATATATTTTCTCACTGTATTGTGATAAATATCCCTGGAACGTTTTTAGACGGTGATACACCAAAAAAAAAAGAACAGAACACGCCTAGAGAGGTAACGGGGCAAACAGCTGCTGACAAATATTTTTTAAGTGCACGTACATATTTTAAATGCACATTAATAATATATTTACAAAGGGGTACAATTTGGCCTTGAAGAATGTTACGTTTTGTAAAGGCAAGACGCCTATAGGAGGAACCTTCTCCCCAAAAACCATAAACGCTATAAGAAAAGCATGAAATCAGCAGCCTTTATAGGAGGGTTGGCTGGACAATTATTTTAAGTCATTATTTGTTTTCAAATTTATTATTTTGGGTTTCGTACCTATTTAAACATTTCTTTATACAGTATTTGTTATTAAAAATACAGAAACCGAATTAAACAATATGTGCTTCTTATGAATTTTAGTTTAAACTTATATTTCTGTTTGTACATACATACATTTTGACTTTAGAAGGTGAGATATATTTTTATTTTTTCCAATTTTACATTTTATTCATTAAGGTGGTTATTGTATAATATATACATAATTCAAAGAAATGTGAAAAGTTTATCAAACGTATGTTGGATGTTCCTGCTCGATAGCTTTTACATATGTACCTTCCTTAAGGAAATTAAAAATATATAAAATGGAAATGCCAAACATTTTATTTACTCAATTATTAATGTGATATATTTTATTTTTTTATACTATTTGATATTTTTTTTATATCGACTGGAAATTTATTAGATGCACATCGCAATTGATTGGTCAAGTTTTCATCGGTCAGCCTGTTGCTGTTTTTATTATTTTCAATTTTGAAAAAAACGACTCGCAGCGATATGTGGTCCGCGTGTTGGACATCACTGCTATAGAATGTATCGACCGTGAAATAAACAGATGCACATACGCATATATATTTTTCTATTTATAATTACCATTACCATCATCAACTGTGAATTAATTATAATAAAGAAAAATTGAAAGCGAGAGTGAAAATTGCTAATGACGATCTATTTTTCTGTTAATATAATTTATATGAAACATTTCGACACATAACTACATTAATTATATTTAATTATGATATAACTAACCTATTGTTTTGATTTAATCAGTGTCATATCTAGTATGTCCATACCGCGGGGACCCAAGCCGTCTCGGTATGCGGTTTTTTTATAAAGAGTTTACCTCTCTTGGCAATTGCTGGCATTGGACGTACATCTTATACCTTGTTGATATCAGATTTTACCCTCTCGACTGTATCCAGGCAAGTAGGAGGGGGTTTGTCTCGGTATTCGTTTGTTCTCTTCTCTAAGGCGTTATCTACTTATAACGAGTCACGAGTGACAAGTAGCGAGCAACCACACACACATACACAGCCATTAGGACTTGCAATTTACCGTCAAATTGCAATAACCGGTAAACGGTAAATAATTTCGCCCATTACCGGTTATTTACCGGTGAATGAAAGAAAATAGACGTGGATTAGATAATTAAAGTATAACAGTATGTGGCTACTTTTATTAAAAACGGCATTCTAGATTGAAACGTAAATAATTAAAATACGTTTCATCTGAATAATAATGTCATGAAATGTAGTTATATGTTTTACTGAAACATGGGAATGTTTCATGGGAAATCAGATAATCCACTATATGCCACATAAGGCTTGGTTAATTTAAATTAGGACTGAATAATATTTGGTTTACCTGTTTGTGAGGAGTATATACAACTTATTAGTTATTAGGTGTCGCTTAGGTTATTAGTATCTTAATTATTACTGTGTATCGATGTTGCCAGAGTCAAAAATCGAAACACCCTATTCCGCATGCATATCTACAATAAACTTTCGTGATAATATGCCTGTATCTGTCTTTAACTCGCGATAAAATCATTTCCGGTAATTACCGATGGGTGTTTTTGGCGATTTACCAGTAAACCGATAAACCGGTAAACCGGTAATGCAAGCCCTAACAGGCATACATTGTGAGTCTTAGGTTCCTTTGTCCTCGACTGCCATTCGAGAGTTTGGTAAGGCCCATGCCCTCAGCGAGTGAGAGCCTTGTGGCTGGCAAATGATGATGATGATGATATCTAGTATGTATATGATAACGATATATTATGATTGTGTAAGTTAAGCATGACTTAGCTGAGTTTTTAAACGGATAGGTTCACCTTCCTGCGAAATCTATGAATTCTAATGCGAGTGTGATAGAACCTTTACCATTTTAAAAGAAACTTTATCAAACATTTACACCCAACCCTCGTTTTACACGGATTTCTTTACACGGTTTTAAAAAAATAAAAAAATACACGATTTATTTGTTCTAACACGGTTTGTTTGAACTAAATTTTTTACACGGATTTTGCTATGGGTATATGTATATGGGTAGTTGGCGATTTGAAATTAACTGTAATGCTATCTATCTATTGTCAAATGAATAAATTAAATTAAATTAAATCAAGTAGCATAATCTAAATTGGACACCATACTCCAGACAACTTAAGGATGTCTGGTTCATTCGAATGGCAGACATCAATCAAGGCCTTAATATCTGTTACTTAACCCATTACACTCTCATTAGATTTATCCACTATTATAATAATATATTATGCTATATTATAACATTTTTGTTTTTCACATATATGTTGTCGAGGTCACACGTGACGTAAGGGCTCTTCTTTTGTGTCCATACCGCGGGGACCCAAGCCGTCTCGGTATGCGGTTTTTTTTATTAAGAGTTTCACCTCTCTTGGCCATTGCTGGCATTGAACGTGTATCTTCTACCACCGTTGGCATCGAATTTTATCCTCCCGACTGTGCCCCGGAAAGTAAGAGGGTTTTGCCTCGGTATTCGTTCTAATTTTCTCTGGGCGTTATAAGTCGCAAGTGATTATTAACCTTGTCGTGCAATACCAATCCTTTCATCGTAAGAAAGAACTCCACAAAGCCCTAGAAAGAAGGAAGAGGAGCGAAACTATCGAGACTAAACCATTTATCGGTCAACAGTTTAGGGTTTTCCTTCCCATACTGGTTCTGTTAATGATAATAAACGTCGGAAATTCGTACTATTATGATATATGAGTTCAACGTGAAGATAGAGCATAGCAGACAGTTTCAAATTGGTTTGCGTAAATGTGTCCTTGTAACTTTGACCTCAAGAATGAGATACGCGATTGGCCAGAATCAAAGGAGGATAAAGAGGAATTAAATATCTGCGTCGCATCAAATCCATCTCAAAGTGCACACGAAATATCGTTGATGTTTGGTATTAGCAAGCAAACAATATTGACTCACCTAGCCCGAGATCGGTGAAGTAAAAAGTCGGATAAGTGGAACTCACATTAACCGAATAAAAAACAGATGCAAACAACATTTGGAAGTTTTAGCCTTTTCGCCACAAAAATGATTCATTTTTGAATCGAATTGTAACGTATGATAATAAATGGAACAAATACGATAACCGTAAACGTCGTAACACAATGGTTTGACAATGATAAGAAAATATAACATCCCAAAGCGCAAGGTCACTCAAAACTCAACTAGTGTGATTCATAATGATATATAACAATAATATAATAAGCAGTAGTATACTTCAACAAGCTAGACCAAATGATTCAAAAACTTATAGAAAAATAACCTTGATTGGTCAATCGATCAACTCCTACTCTTTTGCAATTACAACGCTAGGGAAAAACATCCATCATACTCATCAAATCTTACCTCCGCTGACTACCACTTCTTGCGGAATTTTAAATGCAAAAGGTTAATTTAAATGGCAAAATGGTTAATTTGATTTGCAAAAGGGTGAATTTGAAATGCAAAAGGGTGAATTTGAAGTAAACACCTGTATTTATAAAAAATTAACAAACTTATTGTTTGCATTTCAAGTAAAGATATTGACGAAGAATTCATCAATACAATAAAAAAAGATTATTCTGAGAATAAAAATATTTATTTATGATATGCTACATAATTTGGTAGATATTTTGGATGTTTCTACTAATCAATATGATGCGCAAATGACACGCACGCTTGGTGACGTCCCGTCGCAAACTGAGGACATGCCGCCGACTGAATTCTCGCGGCACGTGCCAATCGCACGGTTTCACTCGCATTCGGCACATCGTACCGGATGCGAGAGAGAAAAAAAGTTTTTTTTTTTCGCAATTGCAGACAATAAATGTCGATGATTATTTATAATATTTATTCTTTAGACGTTTTTTAAATAAATACAAACTGTTTGTGTAGGATATATATTTCCATATACCAAATACACCCCATCGGCACGGCTAGGTTAAATAAATTAAATTAAAATCGAAATTCAGGCCAAAAACATAGTCAAGTAACTCTGTGATGGAAAGTCCAGTCCAAAAGTTAGAACATGAATTTTATTTTGATAAAAATATATTACGCATAATGCGCTACGAAACGATTATGTCAAACGAATACATTTTATACTAAATATACACACAATTTATATGATCATAAAATGTGATTTGTGTAAATAGCAATTTGTATGGATAGTAATATCTGGGTTATACGAGGATTGACTATAATAAATAAATTTTATTATAAAACATATTATATTTAGTTCCAAACACATATTAGTTTTAATAAAAACTAAATAATAGTTTTATAATTCAAGGGAAAAAATGTTTTCCAGTTTATTGAATACTATGGAATTTTTTTCATCTCGGATACATTTCAGGATATGCTGTATAATTAATTTCAGGGAATACTTAGGTAAGCTATTTCCATATTATATATTGCGTCTATGAACATTCCTGGTATTTCATGAATGAAACTATGTTAAGCATTGAATCATACTCGTCTTTGCGACGGAGAAAATTTATATTGAGTTCATCTTATAATTTCACAAGTAATTAATAAGTGGATTATATTAAATCGATAATTCAAAAATTATTTACCATAGAATATGATACATTCCTTAGAAGAATTATATTGTCAAAATTATATCGAGATTAATATTTTTTCTTATGAAGATGATATTTATTTCAAGAATGGATGACTAACACTTCGATTGATTCGGTGAATGTCGAAGTTGAATAATATTCCAGATACACATATCACATTAACACCAAAGATTTTAGGAAGGACTTTAGATTTTATCTCAAATAAATTTAAAAATAGAGACAACTGGTGGCTGTGATGAATGAAATAATATCATGGAAGCAACATGACGAATCCAGTGTAAAATATTGATTTATTGAAATAGAATCATGTATAAAACTAATAATTTCAATAAAAAATGGTAAAAAATATAATTCACCACACACAGAGAAAGCATCGAGTTTCTCTATTGTAAAAATAAATTTAACCTTTGTACTCCACTGTCCAATAATGCATTGATAAATCCAATACTTCATCAGTTAGCTCCACTGTCCATGAACGTGTGGACAACTTTATTAAATTCATTTTACGAATTATTTTAGCATTTCTGATATTTTTTGCCTGATAACAGTATATGTCCTAGAAGAGATAATAAATATTTTCTTTGAATTGAACACTAAGCATCTTTGTTTCTTGGAATGTGAAAAAAATATGTCGGGGTGCAGGTATAATGTACACTCTCAACGATGTATTTAGTATCTGTTGAACTGTGTCACTATAGGATTATTATTAGTGAAGTGCCTAACATTTTGGATTACAAGTAAGTTTTACATCCTGTGTGTTTTAGATAATTATATATAGTTGTAAATGGATTTAATTTTTTAACATTTATAGCCCAGAAAAATGTCCTCTGAGCCAGGAAGATCCTTAACTGACAATGAATTTGAAAGCAGTGATGATGAATACATGAATGAATTGGATGAGATAGCTGAAACGAATGGATTTATCTGAAGAAGAACATTCTACTGGCCAGATTCCACAGTTGGCACGTTATCTAATAGCACCTTTGTAACTGACTCTAATTCTGAGGAAGATATTGGCCTAAGAGTTGCAGGACGGCGTGTTTAGATCTACAGTGATAGGAAACGATAGTGTTGTTTTGGCTCCAGTTATTACTAAGCTACTACATCATGGGTGGATGTAAAGCCATTGATCCATATATATCGAACATTACTTTTTCAACTGGGACATCTAATACGGGGCCGAAGATACGTTGGTATTAGCTTGGAGAGATAAACGTACTGTAACAATGCTAAGTACGAAGTATACATCATCATCCCAATCAGTGAGAAGGAGAGTCAGAAGATCTCAAATTTTACCACCCAACCTGAACTTCTAACCAGGAAAGCCTATTGTACTCCATAATTACACATAAAAAATATGGGTGGGGTAGACACGGCTGGCCAATATGCGACGTCATATTGTTTTATGCGAAAAACTCTGAAATGGTGGAGGAAATTATTTTTTTGTGGGATGGAAACATCCATTGTAAATTCTTATATATTATATACCGAATGTGAGAAAAAAAAAAGGTAGAAAACCCCTAAGCCATAAGAAATTTCGACAGAGTTTGTTGATGGAGTTAATTGGAAATTTGCTGAGAAGTCCAAAACCGGCGCGTGCGTCGACAAGGATCAGGAACAGAGGTTGATGGTGCTCCCATTTCATATATGATGGTACAAAAATACAAAGACTGTTTGGTATGTTCTGATCGCAATACAACTGGAAAAAGAAGAAGAAATAACATTTTGCGATACGCGAGTTGGAAAATCCATCCCTTCATCCAGGAGAACAAGTTTTAAAATATACCACACTACAATTTTTTATTAAATTTGATTCAATAAATAAACATCTTAACAATAAAATAAATTTACATTTTTAACAAAAAACCTGTTTTACCCACTTTTTACAAAATTATCTTTTATTTGAGAAAATTGTCTAAAAATTGCTTGGAGCTGGTAGAAACTTTTTGAAAAAACCTTTGGAGTGCAAAGGGTTTAACATTGTTTTAGTGATCATTTTAAATGAGATAAAAACGGAAAGTTTTTTGTGAAAATTTGATGATAAATTTTATCATTTTATTGCATTCTCGATTTAGGAGATTTTTTTTATACATGGGACGAATTTAGACGTAAAAAGAAGTCCGAAAGTAGAAATTTGTTTTTACAATTATGATTTAAATGTTTATTTATTTAATGCATGAATCTGATAATACTAAAATAGATAACATGGTACATACTTCAGCAATATATTGCATCATCTGCATCAAGCGTGTCAAACTCAAAGGCTGACATGGGCCAAATAATCTAGGTTTAAGTTATGTGGGCCGCAAAACAAGAAAAACTTTATTTAAATAGAAACGTAGGTTTATTTGAAAAGTATAATATAAAAAAACAAAATATAATATAATATTAATGCTTTCTTTCTGACACTACACATCCTTTTTCTGCTACTATCTTTCCTACTTTAGGAGAAATCTTATTCGATGTCAGTAATTATGAATCTGACATAATCGAACAAAATCGAAACTGTTCATAACTTGGTCAAAAGTGTAATTGGGCTCTGCCCAGTTTACTCTTCGTCTAATACAGTAATTCCCCCGATAACGCTAAAGTTGGGACCGCGTTATTAGAAAAACGCGTTATCGGGATAATAAAGCACGTACCTAATTTAGGGTTACGGGTTTTTTGCAAAAAAATACAAATCTGCCAAAACTAAGAACAAAGTAAAAATAAATTCGCTCTCTAATAATGCGCTCGCGTTATTAGAGGACCTGCCGCGACTTTTTTTGAAATTCTCGTTATCGGAAGACGCGTTATTGGGGGAATTACTGTAATTTTGTCTGCGTTTTTCATAACTTATAAATACTGATAAATTGTACATATTCAATAAAAAAAATAAGTAAAAGCAAATAGTGAAAACAGAAGAAATGTAAAAAATACAGAAATCTTTCTTAACAGGTAACATTGATGAATCATACACAGAAGCAAAGAAGCTTTCGGTAGCTTTTATATTTTATAAATAGAGAAGAGAAGAAGAGAAGCAAGCTAAAAGTTGCTAAGAAGTGATTGAGATATTTGTTTTAAGGGGTGTGATTTGAATTATTTTTGTTATTTACAGTAATACCACCGATAACGCGAAAGTTGGGACCGTGTTATTAAAACAACGCGTTATCCGAATAATGAAGCACATACAAAATTTAGGGTTAGAGATATTAGGCAAAAAAATACAAATCTGCTATAACTAAGAACAATGTAAAAAAAAATATGAATCTTGATGAATGAAATATTCGGTTGCCATGAATGCGATCGCCGACATACACATAGCCATCCGTGGCTCATTGTCTACATCAGCCGAGAATGGTGAGAAATGGGCCGAACACTCGCACACATGAGGACATAGATATGTGCGAGCGAGATCAACACACAGGCGCACCCAGTCAAACGGCATATACAATAGTTTACAGTCGAGCTATGCATGCAATAGAATGCGCTCGCGTTATTAGAGGGACTGCCGCGGATTTATTTTGAAATTCGCGTTATCGGAACACGCGTTATTGGGGGTATTACTGTACTTCTCTTTTTTAATAGGAAGTAAAAATTGGGAGTATTTAGGGTTATAGTTAGCAACTGAAGAACTGTTAGAAACTGCTCATATAGGTAAGTGTGTCCTTCCATATATTGAAATAATTTTAAGTGGGAATTTTCGATTTTTTTAAAACCTAGCAGGTAAATATTGGTAAAATTCAGATATGCTAACTTCAGAGTATTTAGCATTCAATTTTTAATTACACTGTATCTCAATTACTTACAATTACATTCGTTTATGACCTAGTTCTAAATTTCTCGAACAAAAGGAATTATTATATCCAATCATTTAAAATCTGCGAATCTTGTTTCAATTTCATTTCTAAAGCCTAAAATATTTTTTACGCAATACAGTTTTACCTTTCAAGATATTTCAAGCCAAATTATTGATAAATTCGCATAAATTACAACGCCCTCGGCGATGTCACGCACACGTTTCACTCGTACTCGATACATTGTACCGGATGCGAGCGAGAAAAAACATAACGCGCGTGGTAACAGCAGCGAATATCTTTTTTTTTTCGCAATTGTAGACAATAAAGAACAATGATTATTTATAATATTTATTTTTTAGGCAAAAAAATATTTATATTAAGAGTTATTCGAGTAAAATTGGGGTCCTCAATATCCCCCATCAACACGACTAGATTATGGACCGCTTGCGGCCCGCAGGCCGCGAGTTTGATACTCTTGATAATCAATGTCCTCATCTTTAAAATGTTTAATTGCAATGCTATTTTCTTCGACGATAAACCGATATGCAGATGGTGTTTTAACGATGCGTTTTAGTAGATCGTAGGTTCTTTATGCGATTTTTGATCCAGAAATGCACACGATCCGCAATAATTCATCAGCTGTACCAACAGTGTCGTAAGTCGGGGCACTGCCTGTGCAAATATATAAATACGAAAAGGAGAGACAAACTGGCGCCGTGCCAATATCTCCGTGCCAATAAATTAGCTTCAGACTCTTGTCATATTCGAAAATATATGGCCACTGCTAGAGCCGTCTGAAGCTGAAACCCGCTCGCTACGGGAAGCCACACGCGCGAGTGCGGACGAACTCATTCTGGCCGTGTCTGTGCGAAGTGCGTCACTCGGCCAATTGTGCCTGTGACTGTACAATCATTCGATTTGAACGGTTTCCCAGACACCTGACACAAAAAGTACATTTAAATTAATTGGACACGAGAAAAATGTCGCCCAATATATTTATGAGGCGCTCCGAGAATTATTTTTCCACAAACGCATGCCCGAAAATTTATTTGGCTCCGCGTTTAAGTGCCTGACGTAACAATTGATTTGAAAATGTACTCGCGTATATTTTTACGCCATTCGGGGTATTTATATACTGAAAATATTCCCAATTGCATTGCAATGATCTTGACAAAAATAGAAAATGAAATCATCCTAGTGTGAAAAAATCACAACTATATATTACCCACACATTTATGCAAGGTATGACATATTTACGACTATCAAACGAACTGGATGAAACATTTTATTTCAGAGGAAAGCTAGACAGCAAATAATGTACTTCATTACTACTAATTAATTCGTTATACTTTGACTGTGTATTAAAATATTTGCGTTGAAAAAAGACATTTTCAACACATAATGCATTTAAATATGCGAAAACAAATATTGGAAAAGATTCAACGTAGCTGTTTATTCTGCAAATATTTTATAAACAATTCTACAGTTTTAACATTTTTTCACGAATAATAAGAATATTAGCGATTCTATTTTAACGAAATTTTTGCGAAATAAATATTTTCTTTAATGAGCGTGCAAAGTGTGTCGGCGTTAAAAATTAAAAATAAAATATACCAATTTGTAGAACACAAAAAATGAGAGTTTTTACATAACCAGATAATTAAATAGAAACTAGACCATCTCTTAAAATTATAATATCAATTTTTTGATATGAAAGAGATCTATTACGCATGCAATCGAAAAAAATGGCTTATTCAACGATTTTTTTTAATAAAACAATGAATTATTGAAAAAGATTATGACGATCATCTCAATATAATATACGATTTTTTACGAGTTAGTAATAAATCCAAAATTACCACATTTATTATTCAAAGATCTTGATAGATATTGGAATTAAACATGTCTGATAAGATATAAGCACACTTAATTGGCAACACACCCATCTACGTCTTGTAGCAGAATAAACACACGCTAGTGCGATGGACCTCACCCTTTCTTGGAAAAATAAAATGTCAAGAATAATGGATTAACTCGCAAACACGTAATGAAGAGTAATCACTATGTGAAATATACTTCAACAGGATCTGACAATACATTATACATAAACAACAAGAATATTATTATATGAATGGTACATTTCATGAGCAAAACTTATTTTATGCAAATGTAGTAATCGTATATTTGCATAATTTGGTAGAACATTACGTGAAAGGGCACCGTCGATAAGATAATGTTCAGCACCGAACGAGGTTTAGTGCTAAGATTTGTAACAACCATTCAGTAAGTCGTAAAACAGAGAGGTCAATAGGTCGTAAAAATGTGTTTGCTTCGTTGACGAGAACGTTCGTCTGCTTTTAATCAGATTATCGAGGGAGACGAGCGTACGACGCAGTTTAATAAATATTCAGCGAGTTCTTGGAATAGTCGAGGAAGATTTTGACATTGAATGCGGTCGTATACATGTACGTAGATCTTTATAGTGACGATTTTGCTGAGCAAGTAATGGGATAAGGTAACATCTAACGCAGGGGTGAGCAAACTATTTTTGCAACGGGCCAGCTACAAATTTAAAAATGTCGTGAGGGCCGCACGTAAGAAACTTATGATAATACAAACACTGAACGATAAACTCGAATTATCTGTTTATTAACAAAATAAACCTAGTACAGTGAAACCTCCATTTACACTACTCCGAATTATGCGCTGAGTTAAAATATTCGCCGCGAATCCCCCAATTGCGCGGTCGCATTCATATACAGTCAAACGTTGGCTAGCGTCTGTGTATTAAACACGTGCCAGGCTATACGCACACAGCCGGACGGCTTCACTCCCCCAATTACACGACTCCAAATAACACGGTCCCGATTTTAGTGTTAGTGGCGGTTGAACTGTATAAAAAATATAAAAATAAAACAATCATTAATAGAAATACTATTAAAAAAACGGCGAAAGATATTTAGTGAAACCCTGTTTTTACGTGCCCGTATTTCACATTTTCCCTCTATTTGCGTTCAATTTTTTCAGTCCCGTTTTATTTTAGTACATATAGTACCCGTCTTTATGTTTTTTTAGTTCCCGCAATTTATGTTTACAATTTTTAAACATATTTAAATAAATATGCGTCGTTTTTAAATGTTAGAAATGAATATTAGGAAGCAAAACGGTCCATTAATTGGAGGCAAGGAAGGCCCTGCACATTGCGTCTCGATTGAATATCGAAGGATTTCCTGGATCAAATTGCTGGATAGATCGTTTTAAGATATGACACTCTGTGGTGAATCTCGAAGTGTTGATTTTGACATCGCTGAAGATTGGAAGCACACGGATGTCTCTATTGTAATTGCAGACTATGGTCTAAGACAGGGATGGCGTACCCCGCGGATCGCGCAGTGACCCGCGTGTGAAATTATCGAACCCGCTTGATTTTTTTAGATATGATTGTAAATAGCCTTCATTTAATAAAAAAATAAAATGGTTTTTAATTTGCTACTAATATCACTAGATGTCGCCACATCTTTAAAGAGCTAGAGTGTGATTAGAGTTATAAAAGCGATAATTTTGTTTGTAAATGTTAATTTTAAAAATACTCGTAAGCCTTTATTTATTATTGTTTTAATTACTCAACCTATGTGACCCGCCATATGGATTTAATAAAAAAATATCAAATTTGACCCATTTGGGAAAAAGGTTCGCCATCCCTGGACTAAGAGATATGTTAAATACCTCGAAGACATTCATCTTTAAGGGTAAAACTTATCATGGAGGGAAATTAAGTAAAAACAGGCTACTGTTCTTTTGATTAAAAATTCAGATGGCAGTGAGAAGTTTTCCCCATTGGTAATTGGAAAAGCATAAACACCTCGGTGCTTCAAAAATGTCAATGAGGTAAGCTATGAGGCTTATTGAGGGGGTCTTATCGATTTAAAAGATTGAGAGAGCTGTAAAGAGCACAAAAGTATGTACCAAACTAATTTGCGTGATTATCTAAATAAAAAATAATTTTGAATTTTTGTTTTCTAACCTGGAATCTACGCCTTCCCTCCAATTACGTATTTTTATTGGTCCCTTCAAAAACGTAAAAACGGGGTTTCACTGATTAAAAGATTATGATTATGTCTAGGGTACAATGAGGTTGCGGGACACTACAAAACAGGGGGGTTACTAATTCCTGATCTAACAAATATCTAAGGAATATAATATAAGGATTTTTGTTATTAAAAGAAATCTGTGTATAAATATTATTTCCTAGAGAGCAAGAGAGGAATAATTGAATGTTCTATTAAGATACAGTGGAACCTCTCTTAACGAGTACCTTGCATAACGAGTAATTCGCATAACGAGCAAAAAAAAGTAAAAAAATTGCTCCCTTACGAGCGATATTTCGCATAACGAGTGACGCAGAAAGAGGAAGTCACAAACGTATGACGCACTTGTGTGTGTTGGATCGTATTTCACAGCAAGAAGTTATGAAGGAGAGTTTGGAGGAAGAGGAAGTAGCAGAAAAACAATCTTCTGACGCAATAAGAGAAATGCTGAAAGCATGGGAAACTGTTTCATCGTACATTGAGAAGCATCATCCTAATAAGGAGGTGGCTATGCGTGCTACAAACATATTCAATGATAACGCTGTCACATTTTTACCAAATTTTAAAGAGTCGGCTAAAACAAATGTCTCTAGACAGCTTTCTAGTAAAAAAGAATTAATTATTTGTCATAAATTAATAAATAATAAGCTAGTTTCGATTTTTAAAAATGTTTTATCCAGGTTGTTACGATCTTTAACAATTTATAAGCATGTAATTTTATTTGAATAAACGTTAAAAAAAAATATTTCGCATGGAACGCATTATCGTGTTTTATATTGATTTATATGAGAAAATTAGTCTCGCTTAACGAGAGTTTCACACAACGGAGCAAGATTCTGGAACGAATTATGCTCGTTATGAGAGGTTCCACTGTATATGCGATTTCAATCGTCGTAAATAAATGCTTACGTCTAAATAGCGCAAGCCTCCAGAATACAAAATCATCTGATCAAATAAGGAAAATAATTGTGTGCATCGTTCGTACATACGTCAATATTAGTTTAATCAAACATTCCAATAAAGCCAAAGATTTTCCTGTCGAATCCTGAACTCACGTTTAATTCAATAATAAAAAAAACTCGACACCCATGGGAGAGTTCAGCGAGAGTAATTTTTGGCGTATATTGTGTATTCAATATCGTATGACCTAAATTGCGGTAAGTTGAGCGGAGCGTTGCAAAATATCGAGAACGTACTCTATTTCAAAATCGTATTTCTCATATATTTTGACCCACATAGTCGGATGGGCAAAGCGCGTAGAGTGCACACACGCTGCACTCTGGCCGTCTGGCCCACATATTGCACCGGGCCGAGTGAACTTCCGGCGGCGCGTACCGGGGCGGCGCCGCCACGGTCAATGTCGCCGTCGGCGTCGCCGTCGCGTGCTTATCGTCGCTATGCAATTGCCGTGATAAGCCCTCATTATAATTATGTATGCACTGCTGATTGATTGGGTGTCTGATTTAAAAACAGTTATTATTTTTGTTTACATGTTTGCCTGGGTGCAATACATGCAATGGAAAATTTTCCTATCGACATTCAGATGTGCAATTAAGAGTTATTGATTAGAAATGGCCATCTCGTGACCGAGGATCGTGACCCTTTTCATCGTAATATAGTTCCGGATTGCGAGAAAATTAAATCAACACGTCGATGCTCAATAAGACAATTGGGTCACTCCATAAATAATGAGATTTTCTATGGATATTTTATTGTTTACTTGTTTTTTAATTCAAAATTTTCCATAATTTTCTACGATGCTCTTTCATTCATCTGGTGGTTTTTAAGTGACCCTCTTCTAAAATCAGCTTGTCCTTGGCGAAAAATACTCCTCCAGTACTGTTATATCTTCGCCTACGGAATTCATATTTGTTCCGTGTTGAAGAATGGGTCATAAATGCTAATCAGATGGGGCAATGGGTATTTCCTATTCAAATTTCTTCAGCCTTTGTAATGTCATCCTCGCTGTATGTAGTCCTGCATTATCCTAATCAAGGGCACCTTTCGTCTTGCAACCAAAGATGGTCGTTTTTCTTTTAGCGTTAACTTAATCTAGCCGTGCCGATGGAGTATATTTGGGACCCCAAGTTTTTGATTTTTCTCGAATACTCTTAATATAAAACCTACACGTCATAAACTTGTTTTATTTGTCTAAAAAATAAATATTATAAATAATTATTGATCTTTATTGTCTGCAACTGTGAAAAAATAATAATAACAACAATATTCGTTTCTGTTGCCAAGGCCGCGATATTTTTTCTCGCTCGCATTCGGTGCGATGTGCCAAGTGCGAAATCATTTACACGTCATATTGATTAGTTAAAAAATCCAAAATATCGACGAAATTATGAAGCATATCATCAATAACTATTTTTATTCTTAGAATAATTCTTTTTTTTTGTCAAAATATTGTATTTTTTAAAAAAATGTCAAAATATTGATGAAGAATTTATGAATATCTTGATTTAAAATGCTTGGGGTATCTTCGGACGATATGCTTGGGGTACCTTCGGACGACGTGGTCGTTTTCGAAGCCGTTCAAGCTGTTCGCAATATACCCATTTTGTTATACAGTAAGCCCCCCTATAACGTACACTCCTATAACGTTCCCCCCTACAACGTTTGCGGCGGTTTTTTACTATAACGTCGATCCCCCCTATAACGTAATTTTTTTAAGTCATTTGCGCTGGTTAACACGTTAAAATGTAAAAAAAAGGAAAATGAAAATGTTTGATTTACTGATTACCTTTAAATCAAAATATAAAATTAAAATACCTAAACCAGCCATAACGTGGTACCCATCTTGACGTTATAGGGGGGTTTACTGTAGTTTAGTTTGGATCGACAAGATCAAAGTAGACAAAATCTAATCATATTCCACCGAACAGTTAACACTTAACGCTGGTGAAGACCTTATTTAGCCTAGTGTGCCGGTGTTTAACATTTTTATATAGAATTTATTTCTCGTCACCTGTCATTATTCTGTCCAAAGAGGTTCATTCATGCTCAAGATTATGCAACTCGAAAAGCTTTTTTGAGGAACCCACTGACCCAATTTGCTGACTTTTCTGATGACACATAAGTGTCGAAGAATGGTTGAATGACGAAATCCCAAGCTTCTCTATACGATGGGATTCTGTTTCACCGGGATTTGCAGAATGTCCTTGACGAGCATAACAGATCTTCCAGGACGAGGTTCATATTCTAAGCTGTAGTTTCCGACTTGGAATTTCTATAACACTGGCTTACCCTTATTTTCCATATACTATATTAACTTTCGTCGCACTTTTCGTTGCGTTGTTGCCTTTATTGAACTCATAAAGTAAAATATGCCGCATATTTTCCTTTGTCACTTCCGTTATAGGTTTAAAAAATACCTGATTTCATCGACTGTAATAACATCAAATTAAAAAAAAACGCATTTAATTTTATTTTTCGAATTATGGAGATCGTGTATTGTAATATTTTTATGGTCTATAATTTATATGGCATTAGCGATGAAATTGGAAAACACGGGCGTGTGAATAACCTCATCGTTGACCCTGTCTGGATATGTATACTGTTTTTGCCAATTTGAATTATTCTTTTGATTTCGCTTTCACATTCTTCTATGTCACTAATGGTTGCTCCGACATACTTGAAATTGTAAACGTCTTTGAACGCATCTATTGTTTTTAAGAGATCCACGCAATTCATCATCTATTTATGTATATAGATTATACGGAAAAAAACATTTTTTTTAAATACGATTAGTTTAGACGTTATTTAAATTTAATCTCATATTTATATTACGGCCTTATTCATTAAATCTCGATTTGTCGACATCTAAATTAAGGTATAAAGGGAGAATTCATGCAAAATTGCATAATATTTTAGATTCATGACTTATTTATGGCATATGCCATGAACTTGTCGGAAAATTGTATGCAAGTGCCAAAGATCTCGATGATTTTGATCTTAAAATAGACTGTAATTGGGGGACCTGAGCAAATTGGGAGACCTGAGCAATTTAACAGCCGACAGAAAAGCTTTTATTCTTTGAATCTATCTAACATTACCATGTGAAAGATTTGGAGTCTGTATTACGCACGACCTGAGCGTTGAGATCAGCGAACTAGATCTTGAAGAAAATCACAATTTTTTACACTTGAGGAAAAATGGGTGCCATACGACACTCACTGATGCAAAATAATATTTGCGACAGTCATTATTGGGCTTTTGTGTATTTGATAGAAAAACTGATAAAATATTAAATAAATAAATCTGGGGATTGTGATAGAAGTATAAAGAGTAATAAGAGCAGCGGTGGCATAGTCACACTGACGCCTTCCCCTCCCCCCGGCACTCCGCTACCGGCCCGCATCCATTCAATATACGACGAATGATGATCTCATATTATCTCTTTATTAACAAAATAAACCTAGTATAAAAAAATACAGAAATAAACCTCTCATTAATAGAAATACTATTATAAAACGGCGAAAGATATATGTATGTGGAAAACGATTATATAACCGATCCGTCACGGCAGCTCGAAACCGCGACATCCGAAGGGGGTCTATTTTCCATTATAAATTATAAAATCCAAGCATTTTAAGTATTTTGTGTATTACAGCGGAACCATGTTGTTAGACAACGTGTTATAGGAGGGTTTCCTGTATATTAAAATATTAGACTGAAATTTTTTAAACAGCATCTTGAATTCTATGCTCTACTTACTTTTTGCAAAAGATATGTTATTTTCGTTTGTTAGCTTTTGGCTAATTGAAATAAATACTGTGCAGTTTGATCTTTATTTAAAGGGGGTTTTAAAGCACATTTTACGTTCTTCTCAAACATTTATGTTTAAATATATATTTTTGTATTAATAAATTATTTTACTGATTCTGCTGTTTTAACCGATCCGTCATAGTGGCTCGTAATCAACTGCGTCGTTCGAAGGGGGTTTATTTATAAGGAAAAATAGACCCCAAGCATTTTAAGTCAAAATATAGATGAAATCTCCATCAATATCTTGACTTATTTTTAGAGAAATGGATTATTCTAAGAATATTCATGATACGCTTCATAATTTGGTCGATATTTTGGATTTTTTAACTAATCAATATGACGCGTATATGACACGCGCACCCGATGATGTCCAGCCGTACACTGAGGACACCCCACTGATAGACCGACCGCCAAATTCTCGTGATTATATTCTCTTATATTCTATTATATTCTCGTCTTATATGTTCTATTATATTCTCGTCTTACTCGCAATTGGCACATCGTTACGGATGCTAACGAGAAAAAACATCGCGCCCGTAGCTACAGAAGCGAATATTGTTGTTTTTATTTTTTTCGCTATGATTGTTTGTAATATTTACTTTTTAGACTTTTATAAACAAATACAAATAGTTTATAATAGGATTCATATAAAAAGAATTATTCGAGACAAATCAAAAACTTAGAGTTCCAAAAGGACCCCATCGGCACGGCTAGGTTATCGATAAATTTGACATTGTTTCTTTGCCTTTAATTGTATATATTTGCAGATATAGACGACACGCTTTCCGTCAAAATGTAAAATCTTTGAAGGGCCGCGAATTGCTAACCCTTATACTAGACTAATGCCCATTAGAATAATAAATAAATGTCATATCGAGGGAAATTACTAATTCTTTAGATTATTATTAATAAAATAAAAAGATGCACATTCTTTTAATAAATTAAAAAATGGTTTCGTTAAATGATTTACTAACCTGATTTTGCAAAATATATTTGTCTGCGTCTTCAGAATAGAAATTGGCTCCAGTAAGTTGTTCTGAAAAATAAATGATAACATATAATTACTGTATTTAAATAACATTACCCAGTCCCTCGATTGAGTATACGCATGCTTAATAATTTTGCAAAAAAAAAATAGAGAATCGTCGCAAAAAATATACATAAATAACAAATCAAAGAAATCATATTTGACAATGAATCCGAAAAAATAAAACTGACGTGACAATAGCAGCACCAAGATTGAATTAATGAAAAGTTTTATTTTGGGAAAATTTCAAATATTTACCCAACTATCTATCATCCAAATTTGACAGTCGGAACCCGCATTAAAAGTAATGTGATAATAAATATTTTCCGTTAACGCATTCTAAATATATTTAAATTGGAAAGTGGGAAAATCGCAAATTGAATTGTACCAAAATACACATACGGCGAAATTTTCCATGAAAATTGCATAAGACTTTTCTATGTCATTGTCGTTTATCGATTTATAACGCTGTTATCTACAAAAATGCGCGATAATTTACATATTAAATATATAATTAAGTCACGTCCATCAAAATTATTTCATGAGTGTATTGTAACGACTGAAAAACATATTTTTTCATAGCAATACGATTTTATTACAGCGTGGAAAGTATTGCACAGTGTTATATAATTTACTGATATACATAGTTAAAAGGTCAATGGCAAATCGGCATTGATTGGCTATTATGACAAGCATCGGTTGTCACTGTTAAATATTGGTTGCGGCTCATTCGTTAACCTTCCGTTGCCATAATCACCTTGACCATCACAAACATATAATAATTGAAACAATATGCTCATGAATAACGATTACATAAACGCATTTCTAAGAATTTCCATATAAAAAACATTTAAAATAAAGAAAGACTTATATAAAGCTCAAGGTATGATCATAATGATTTTTATAATTTAGTAGAGGGTGTGCTTAATTAATAACAAATCTGTTTATACGTATTAACATAACAATGGACGCATTATGCACGTGGCCTGCAAACCTATAATTAAATTAATGCCATATGATCAATCTCGGGAACTGGGACTAGGTCAATATCGGAAGCGTGGTCGGAGGCCCTATGCCGCTCCTTTTCGCCAACTTACAAAAATATCGTCGTAAACGACAAATTCGCATTTGACATTCATCATTGTAAGTGGAACGAGTCTAATTAACGGCGTCGTGAGAATCCTTGAGGTGTTATGGAATCGAGCATGACGGGGCCAAGGGCGACGAATAATTTTTCCTGAAAAAATATCAGATTTTCCGGTCATGCATCTCAAAATCGAGGTATTTGACCGATACGCCGTAAATAGCCACATTTTTACATTATATGCAAATGGAGCATACAAAAAAAAATTGTATCTTCGGCAAATGTCAAATATATTTGCATAACACAGGATGCATTGTCGCTTTTGGAAATAATTTTGAACTCGACGATACTGTATGCGTTTCACAAGTAAATTAGGGGTTATTTCGGTCAACCATTGTCTATGCGTGGCGTCGCCATTTCATATTTAATCGCAAATCGGTCAAATTTGCGATGTTAAACAATATCAATTTAATAATACGAAGGCTTGTCCATAAACGCTGCAAAGCTGCAGCACCCCCAAACAAATTGAGAAAAAATATTTTTTTATACATGAATATATTAGGTAAAACGGAAAGAAATGTCATTTTTTCTGATGCTTCACTTTAAAACCAGTTTATCACAGGTTGCCGTTGAGTTAGCATATCGTATTTGACATCATTTTGAAGCTCTGTTTTTACTCTTGCCATTTTAACATTTTTTTTATTTTCTTTACCGCAGTAGAAACATGCAGAAGCCTGAGATTGAAGAGACACATTTGCGGTATTTCATGCTGTTTTTATTTAATAAGGGATTAAAGCCGAAAGAAGCTACAGAGACCATCTGCGATATTTATGGAGACGTCTTGAAACTGCGAAAGTGCTTTAAATGGTTTAAAAATGTTCAAAAGTGGTGATATTTAGTTAAAGGACAAACTAAAAACAGGAAGACTGCTCAAAATCGACGATGACGCTCTAAATTCATTGGTGGAAGCTAATCCGCGTAAAACAGTGAAAGAATTGTCACATGACCTTGGCCGTCCAATTACAACTGTGCAAGATCATTTGAAAAGGTTGGGGACAAAAACAGGCAAGGAATTTGGGTACCGCACGATCTCTTCCCAACGGCCTTGGAGCAACGCGTAACAATCTGTGCATCTTTATTGTCCAGACCCGAAACAGATTTCTCAGAAGAATTATTACTGTGGATGAGTAATGGGTCCTTTACAGTAATGCCAGAAGAAAAAACCAATAATTTTCTCCAAAACAGGCACCTGTTCCTACTTCTCGGCTAACATTACCATTGAAAAAAGTTTTGTTATGTGTTTGGTGGGATATTTCGGGTATAATTCATTATGAATTATTATAACCTGGTCAGACAGTTACGGCAGAGATATACTGTGCCCAATTAGAAAGATTAAAAGTGGAGTTACTAAAAAAACGATCTGTTCTGGTTAACAACAACAGGAGAATTTTACAGCATGCTAGTACAAGACCTCATGCAGGAAAAATCAGAGAAGTAGATTTGGAACTTCTGCCACATCCACCGTATTCACCGGATATAGCACCTTCCGACTATCATTTACTTAAATCAATGGAACATTCACTTATTGATAAAAAAAAAATCAAATGTTGAACAGGTAAAAAATCACCTGGATTCATATTTTAATAGTAAACTGCCAGAATTTTGCGAAAATGGAATTAAAAAGTTCCCTATGTTATGGAGGAATGAGGGAAATTATATAACAGAGTAATACTACGTGTTACCTAATATATGCGTATATTGATTATGTATATGAAAATATAAATTAAATTGATATTTATACGTCGCGCGGTGTAGATTGAGTGTGCCTGTTTGTCAGCGCTACTAGCGTCGTGCATTGTATGGATGCGGGGCGGCAGCGGGATGGGGGGTCTCATAGCTAAGCACTGTGTTGCGCTGCGACTCAGAACAGTCCCGTGCCGTCTTTTGAAATAATCTAATAAAAAATCTTCCGCAGCACCCCAAATATTTTACCCACGAGCCCCCACCGCAAATAACGATATCCATATTTTCCATCCACTTACAAATTTACGTCAACAACTTGAATACAAGCTAAATAGATTTATTTATACATATTTCATGCGGTTAACTTTGTGTATTTTCATCGAAATTATCGAGCAAACATAAATATGCCGAGTCGTTTAACTACAACAATCTGCTCGATTGAATTACCAAGTTTGTAAAATACGTCGCCCCCGCAAATTTGCCCAAACCGGAAAATAATATCTCAATTATCCGCTCCCCATCGTATTGATCTTTACGACTTAACATATTAATTTGAAAATTATATACAAACAAGCTATACGAAAATAATTTTAAGACTTCTGTAAGATATGTATATTTAAAAGACCCCGGACGTGATATTTCTTTGCATTTCATAAATTATTCATCAGTTTCATTCTAAAAATAAAATATTATGTAAGATAAATCGTAAAGTAATGACACGTTTTTATTCGACTATTTTAAAATTAGTTTCATCAGTACACCAGCTTAATAATATCAACGCCACGAGTGTACTACAGCTATTAAAGAATTACTTTTGCGATGAGCACCATCAAATATTGAGATAAAAATTACTTTAGTAAGATCTAATTCTGGGGGTTTTACCCCTTTTTTATAATCTTGCGGCACATTTGTACCTATAGTTAAATTTCTAAGACACACAACCTAACCATGCCGATATTGGGTACCCCCAGTTTTGATTTTTCTCGAATAATTCCGCGCAAACAACCGCGGACGCCAACGTAGCGTTCTCAGATAAGTAGAACTTTGCTGTTTCTTCTATTTCTGTTTCGAAATTTCAATCAATAATTATATTACAATGATATTTTGCGCTAAAAAGTAAAATTTAGCGTAAAAACGTGCGGTAAGTGTTAAGCCTTTGAGGATATAGCAATTTAAGGATTATTAAAATGACGTAAAATCTGTTTTTTAATTATTCGTTATTTCTTATATAAGAAAGAGACAAATATTTTTCCTAGAAGAGAATAAATTTTAATATACATCTCCATTTTAAGGATAGATTCTAATTCTTAAGGACTAAATCCTTTATTAACTCTAAAATATTTATTTGTGGCTCCCATAAATAGGGATTATTTTATTATTATAGAACGTAAATGTTGAATCCTTAGTTTTTCCCTACGTGATCCAACTGCGTCCCTTTCGATCGTTGGATTATCCTGGCGGAATTTGTTTTCCATACATTTTCGCTCTCTAACAGGAGTCTTTAGGTGTATTTAGGGTCAGCCTTTTTCTTTCTAGACTACATCCTTCTTGTTATCTGGCGAACCTCTATATATTGATGATCTCCAGGTTAAATATTCCAGCCAAGTCAGGGGCAAATCTAGATGAAAGTTTACCTCACTATATTTTCTCCTTAGTCAAGATTTTAATTTTGGGATTGATTTATGCGTTCATCTTCCTTTCTTTCCTTCCTTTTTAAGTAAGCTATCCTCTTTCTAAGCTCATCGACAAGGAGATCAAACCAGAAGAAGCTTCACAGATCATTCACGACAACCCAAAGGAAAGATTCTCTAATCGACATCCTCGTGTGTGAGGATTGTGACCATTCTTGTTACGAATCTTCTTGATTTTATCTTTCCAAGATTCTCTGCATTCTTCATCCTGCATCACAGGTCGTTCCAGGGGGTTAGCGCCTTGCCCCCTTGTACGTTTCCAACCGCGACGAGCTTCTCCAGGCTATCGTTTCGTCTGAAGAGGATCCTAAGGTATACTTTTGTACCCAGGATGAAGCTGTGTCAGACCGGTCCGCCACAGTTCCATCCCTTGCCATCCACCCACACCGCATATACCGGCTTGGGGCCGGT
>JAGXCT010034238.1:0-17632 GCA_022495035.1 Philopotamus ludificatus
CAAACGTTATAGGGGGGACGTTATAGGAATGTACGTTATAGGGGGGTTTACTTTACATATAAAATAAACACAAGAACCTACAAGCCACGATTTTGGTCAGTATTTAAAAAAATAGTATATTGGATACCCCAAGTTTTAGATTTTTCTTGAATAACTCTACTACTATATAAAACCTACATGTCACAAACTTTTTATATTTGTCTAAAAAAGTCTAAAGAATACATTTCATAAATAATCATTGTCCTTTATTGTCTGCAATTGCAAAAAAAAAAAAAAACTGCAATTGCAAAACAGTAATATACGATGCTGTCGCCACGCACATGATGTTTTTTCTCGCTTACATCCAGTACGATGTGCGAGTGATTAGTTTAAGAATCCATAATATCGACCAAATTATGAAGCATATCATGAATATATTGATCAAGAATCGATCAATATCTTGACTTGAAATACTTGGGGTATCTGAGATACCCCATCCGGACTTTTCGAGCCGCCATGACGGATGGGTTAAAAATATGATTTGATCCAAAATTTAAAAATTAGGTAGAGGACTGAATATTTTTTTCATTATAACCTAATTTTATTTTAAGACTTCTACGTTAATTTTAACCATAATCGCTTTTATCCATAATTTTCTGAATTTGCATAAAACAAATGCAATGAGTTTAAATAAATTCTGACTTTAGATAGCTACTTCGAATCATCACGCAGTTCTTTGTTCTTATGCAGAAGCTGTCGAACTGCATTATTTTTCATGTGATCCATGGAATCTTTTATATCTTTATAACTAATACAGTTTAACCCCCACTAACACTAAAATCGGGACCGTGTAATTTGGAGTCGTGTAATTGGGCCGTCTGGCTGTGTGCGTATAGCCTGGGACGTGTTGAATACACAAACGCTAGCCAACGTTTGACTGTATGTGAATGCGATCGCGCAATTGGGGGATTTGCCGCGAATATTTCAACTCAGCGCGTAATTCGGAGTAGTGTAATTGGGGGTTCCACTGTACTACATCTTAAACATTTGTAAAATGCTGATTTTTTAACTTTGATAGCATTATTTAGTAATGGAAGCTATCTGAATTATACTCACAATAATTCTATAATTAATACAAAGTCTATTTCGACTTTGTTGATTTCAAAAACACTGCTAATCTAAAAATAAAGCTGGATGATTGCCATATCTTGATTGCATTGTACAGCATCTACAATGCAATTGTATCATTTTTTGTTATAAATAATTTAATTTGGCATATGTTTTATAGAATTACATCTTCGAGAATGCAATCAAAGCCATTACAGAACCTAATCCATGGCCATACACCGACCAATCCGAACACCACCAGCGGCAGGTGCTCTCTGCGCAGATTCGTAATTGCTAATTAAATTTACGACCGAGCAATAACACGAACAAACTAGAAATAATGCAATCGAGTTTATTCGATAATAATTGTTGTTGTTTTAGTTGCCAGACGGAAACTGACGGAAAGAGACAGAGACAGACAGGGAAGTGGTCGGTGGGTCGTGTCAAAGACATTTCCCGGCAGCTGATCGCGAGCTAGGGGAGTGGAACTCCGTGGGGTTGTTGTCTACCCACCCCCCGAGCGGTTTACCTTGAACGCATAAGCGCCTCGGGGATACCCGAAATCAATAGGGACCGCGTCTCGATCCCAAAACCTCAACAGCACAAATAAATTCATCCAATCTAATCTCAATAACCACTTTTTTTACCAATATTTTTTTAACATCCTGTTTATGCGTCCGTTGATTGTGTCAATATACTTGTTTTTCGTTTTTATTCCGTTTGTTTGTGTATTAATTTATTTTTTCTAATTTTCTTTAAATATCTTTATACATGTGTTGCAGAATAGATGTTAATTAAATGGAATAGAATAAATATCCGTGGCCCTGGCACACTTTCTAAATTTGTCAGAACGCATTGTTCATTCGTACAGTCATTTATATATTTATCATAGCATCGGTCGTTGTGTCAAGACTCTGGGTCCATTGTCTTGTTCTGAAACAATTACAAATTAATTGTTTAGAATAATTTAAACGTGTATTTTGGCTGCGTTTTGAGAAGCGCTCGTCGCATTCAATAGTGGAACGCGCATGGGGGAAGGGCTTGAGATAATTGGGTAACTTGTACAGGGCACCCTTCCTCCTTTTCTTCGAAAGTACTTTTCGGTATTTAACAGGAATCGCTAGGGGGGAACGCTGCAGCGGTGCGTATTTCTTTTAATTCGAAATATATCGAAATAATAGGCCAAGGACAATTTCCCACAAGGTAAGAGTGTCAACAAGCGTATCATCTTACAAGAGCTAAGTGAGGACACGCGGGAAGGCGGTGGATCGCATTTCAAAAGAACGAATCTTCTAAAAATATTTATTTTTAGAATATATTTTGACGATCATTGTTCGGAGGGGTTTTTTTTGACGTATCTCACTTATCCCCCACATATTGGTATTAAATGAAGTAGTCTACCACAAAAAGACATTTAGCACCGCAGCCCTCACAGTCGATTAGCGTTCTATAGAACGACACCCCTTATCGCCACTTCCGATTAAGCTCATAGATCCATTCGCAGCTATTAAAATTTTTCAGATTAATACATATATTTTTCATTTAAAATACGACTTTCTTTAAGAGTCGTATATATATATATGCATAAGGGTTTGGTTTTTACGGAAGTTCGGAGATTTACGATAAGAACCCCTTGTATATATTTCTGTGGGAAGTGGTCACATGCAGTGAGCTTATAGTATTCAATCACCATAAACAATTATATTTTCGTTGGGGGTCGATCGTGGTTGGATAACTAAAAAAACAATGCTGCTCAAATAATAATAATATATAATATTCTAAATCTGCATCTTCAAAGTTGTGCTATTAGTTTTTCGCACGATTACTAAAACAACATTGCATTTAATGGAACTGTTGAGACGTTTACAGCAAACCCACGTATTCAATTACTTTGATCTATGGCTAACTGCTTTTAATATAGCAATGATTTATCTGGAGTAAAAGATACTTAAAATTTATTCGTATTTCGAATTAATTAATTATCATCTGCGTAAATGTTTGTTTTTGCTTCTTGGACTATGTTATTTTATCCTTTAACTGATGCGATGTTTATCGCTTGTATTAAAACAACAATATATCGTTGTTCCGTAGTCAAAGGGTTAAAATCGCGTAAAGGGGGAATCTGTTATATTAATTATAAAACAAAATGCAATTTATTTTTAAGGATTCCACATTTTAAAGGTCCAGGCTTATTAATCTGTTACCAGTAAATTTTCACTAAAATTTGAGCTATATAACCCCACCAAGTATTTGACTTTTCTAGAATAATGTCACAAACCCTATTTGTCTAAAAAAGTCTAAATAAAAAAATATTGTAAATAATCATTAACCTTTTTTCTCCATAATCGCGGAAAAAAATAATATTCGCTGCTGTTGCCACGCGCGTGGTGTTTTTTTCTCGTTCGCATCCGGTACAAAGTGCCGAGCGCGAGTGAAACCGTGCGAATGACACATGCGGGAGGGCTCAGACTGGGACGTGACATCACAGAGATCCTTGTCATTTACGCGTCATATTGATGAGTAAAAAATCCAAATTATTGAGCATATCATGAATAACTATTTTTATTCTTAGAATAATCTATATTAATCTAAAATTCATCAATATCTTAGCTTGAAATGATTGGGGTATCTGTGCTACCCCCTTCGGACGACGCGATTGTGTTCGAATTTTTCCGAAAATTTAATGCATATGCTTATCATTAATTTTCCCAATATATATTATAATAAAATTAATTAAAGTAACAGATGATTTTTACTTCAAATATTCACCAAATTGGCGATATTATTTAAAGACGAGACTTACTATTATGTTATCTAAATAATTTAACGCAATCACAGCCAACCCTCCTATAGCGCCAAGATAAAGACCACGCTATATATACTCGTCTTATAAAAGACTAGATATCCCATACAAAATTTAGGGTTAGGTTTTTTAATTTTACAATAAACCCCTCTATAACGTACATTCTTATAAAGTTCACCCTCCTATAACGTTTGCGGCAGTTTATTCCTATAACGTCAAATCCCCCTTATAATGTACATATTTTAAAACGCTTAATAAAATTCTCATAAAAATATTTTATAATTTTATAAAATTAACTAATAAAATGTCGTGTTGATCTCCCTGCCCGCAAGTTACGGGAAGATTACGTCAGCCAAAATACGAAAGGATATCGCTCATTGCGCGAGTCATTTGCGCTGGTAAATAAGTAAAAATGTAAAAAAAAAGAAAAATTAAAATGTTTAATACACTGATCTCCTTCAAATCAAAAAATAAAATTACCCCCCCTATAACGTGGAACCTATCTGGACGTTATAGGGGGGCTTACTGTATTTTGTAAATCTTTACATCAAACATTTTTCCATTCTCAGGATTTAAATTAATAAAAAAAACCTTTATATTGCACGGAAGAATGAAAATTTTGCATTATGGAATAAACGGCGATTTCTAGATCGCTATAAGCACTATAGAAGGGAATGTCGCACACTCTATAGGAGGATTGACTGTTATTTTTAACATAGTTTTAACAATGATTGCAAAAGTAAATATTTATTTAGTTATGATTTTTACGTAAATTTAGTTTTATATACCTTTTGAATAATTACTATTGTTATTAATCATAGTATTTGTCCTTTTGACTGTTACGATTTTATACGCTTACTTAAAATAAACATCGATTTATCGTTGTTTGTTTTTTTCCGTTCCAGTTCTGGAATAAATTGAATTTTAATAGAAAAAAATATCTATTAAAATGATGAAAAAATCATCTGAAGTGCAGAAAAATAACGTAATTATTTACTTAAAATCTAGTATCTAAGTCGAGTTCTTTAGAATATCATGTTGCCAAGCATTTTAATCATTGCGTCACTAAGTAAAAAATCATGTTAGAGCTCATCCTCGTTGAATTTATCTTCGCACACACAGAAAATAACATTTTAGCGAGTGCGACGTACACACAGAAGCAATTATTTAATTAAACGTACATACATACAAAATAACAAAACAATTAAAGTGGCTTTCTGGCAGACCGCAGTATCAAACAGTAATTACTTTAATGTCCTCCGGGAATCCCTTGGGATCACCACTAAATTCGCAATGAACAATCTCCTAATGTACAATAAAACCATTTCCCGCGGGACCCCACATTTTTTTCAGTGCAATATTTGATTTTGTCCGATCACATGGGGTATTTCTTCACTAATAGAAGCATTATGGGATTGGCATTATGTACGACCATGACATTTAACATGTCGGGATTCGCACACGTGGTCACATGTCATCGGCACTGGCACGTGGGCGCTTTAACGAGCGCTTACACGTCGCTGTATGTTCCACTGTTTAATTTTAGGCAAACGCTGACAGATTTTATGGCCAAATCCTTCACTATTCATCACCGGGAGATGCATCAGCATTGCGCTGAAAACTATCGTGTTTCGCTTAATTAATAAATGAATTAATTGGGTATCTAAATGCGGATCTGGGCGGGCGGATATAGCTAAAAATGGCGTCCTTGCATCTAATCCAATCACGCCAAGGCGTTATTCGGAGGGCATTAACGTAACGTTTTGCGTAATTTAATACTACAGACTAAAATACCACGGCTCCTAACCGGAACTGAATCAAAGGAAAAACAAAATGGTTTTCATACATATGAAATTTGAATCCGTAAAAGAATGCAAACAATTTTAGAAAAAAAATGGTACTCGAGAAACGTGTCATCTCGAATTATTAAAAATATTTGGAATAATTTCCAATTTTTAAAAAACGTCTAGGTAAAACGTCCTATGAAGAGTAGGCGACGTAGTCGGAGAGGAAAACTATGAATTCAGGGAATTCTTTTTAACAACGTTTCTATAAAAATATTTATGTAGGTAGATTGGCGCATTGGATTTAATGCCATCTATCCTTAGTTGAATAAATAATTGTAAAATAAATAATATATACAGTAAACCCCCCCCCCCCATAACGTCCAGATAGGTTCCACGTTATAGGGGGGTAATTTTATTTTTTTAATTGAAGGAGATCAGTGCATCAAACATTTTAATTTTGCTTTTTTTTACATTTTTACTAGGAAAAAACTGCCGCAAACGTTATAGGGGAGACGTTATAGGAATGTACGTTATAGGGGGGTTTACTGTATTTCATTCCAATTGAAATAATATTAAAATCAACCAGTGTCGTGGATTGACACTGAGGGGAATATAAGTATTAGAAACTCATTCCTCCTTAGAATCTTTATATGGGTGAAGGGCGCTTTCAAATATTTCTGTTATGCTATCTATCCATCGTCTGAAAAAAAATATAAACTTTAATAAAATGTTGAACAAAAATATTTGTAATTGATTAACTAAATATAAAACAAAATTTATAATAAATCGACCTGCTATAGCGCATACTTTTATCATATGTTAAAAATATCCATTTAATTCTTCTTAATTTTAGTGTTTAGCAAGCAGTTCAATATTTTATTTAAAAAAAAACATAATGTTCGCGATAGAAATGAAATAATATTCTTGTTGCTAGGTATTTTTTTATGCGGTTCTTTACAGGTAACCCTTCTATAACACGCTAGATAGTCCTCTTGTTATAGAGAAAGGTAATTTTGCAGCTCCCTTTTGAATTTTCGGTTTCTTTCTGCGTATTGAATAGTGTTATTGAAAATTTTTCGCCAATTTTTAATCATTTTGATTACCGTGTTAACCAAATAACTACATTATGCAAAATAGTGAAAAATCAAAGCATTGTATAGATAAGAAATTTAAAAAAAAGAGAGATTGATATAAAATATAATAATAAGTCTGTTTAATCCTTTGGATGCTGAGCCTATCCAAAGGGTTATGTCAAAAATGCTGATCCTTTTTAAATTAAAAAATTAGAGAATAAAATATTTTCTGAATATGTATATATTTATTAAATAACTTTAATCATATACGAAGATTATACAAAAATAAGTGTTGAATGAATTTTGAGAGGAAAATAAAATTGCTCATCCTCAATTATGCAAAATTTCAATGCTGGAGCTCCAGCAACACAAGTTAGCGTTAAAAGGGCCTTCTCTTGTTTATCTAAATTTATTCTAGGAGACAATTAAAATAGTTCAAATGAAAATACATTGAGTGATATTTTGTAATTAGAGGTAACTTTCATCTTTTTTAATTATAAATAAATATACACAAGGATCCTGCTCACTTCAAACATGAATATACGAACTTGTTTCGTTTATATATGTTATATTATTAACATAAAATATATATTTCTAGAGTTAATTATAATACCTTAATTTAATTAACATCAGTGTATCAATTTATTTGTTACGCCTATTGCAAAAGAAAGAATAAAATGTTTTAAATTAAAACATCTAAAAAATAATCAATCAGAACTGAACCGAAATTAACCGTTATTTACCCTGGAATGAAACTTCAGTTAATTTCAATCTTAGGAAGAAGTCACAAAGGGCCATGTCAATGCCAAAAAATCACACCAAAACACATGATACATTTTTGACGATCCACAATAATATAAGCATCCAATATTGCTCTCAATGCTAGGATACGTCAGGGAATAAGTGTATAAATAAGTGTCAAAAATGTTTATGCTTCATAACAATATACCCCATTACATCGCTATCGAAAACTGATAATTATCATGTCGTTGACCCACATGACGAATTCTACCAAACCACGTGTCAAAATTGTCATTGCGATGCGACATGCAATGTGACAAAATAATAATGGCCGTGACACGCACGCGATAAGACTTGTTTTTCGTCGGGATATGTCGAAACGATTAGCCCCTGCCGCGGTACGTCGCCAAACCTGCGCGTGCGCATAATCGCACGTGCGCATGCGCAGATGCGCGACCTGACCCCGTTCGCTCATGCGGAAATCGGCTGTCGCCAATTATTTCGGAAAAGGTCACCGCGAACGTTTCATCGCGACCTTCACCCGCCGCCATTTAGAATCATTTCTTCGTAACCCAGTTCCGAGTCCGATCAAATATTCAACGGCCGATCCGATGCATGGCGTTACTACGTGTGTCGTACTTGTAAATTTTTAATCTAGACACAATTTCACCTGTCGATATTTGAATTATTTAACGGAAAACCTTGCATGTAAGACGAGAAAATTGGTATCGATCGCATGAAAAATTTAGACCGAACAGAAATATTATAGGGACTGAAAGTGATCATTTTTTTTGCTGGCGAATACTAATCAACATCATAGTTTTCATCATTTTTTAATACGGCTGTTGTTCGAATCCCTTTTTAAAAAAATCCTTCAATTTTTCATTAAAAACTTTTCCAAGTGCGTTTTCACTTCTCCAACATTATCATATATTTTACCTCTTAATGTATGCTCTAACGATCTGAAAAGGTGGTAATCCGACGGTGGGAGATCCGGTGAATAATTTGGATGAATAAAAAGTTCTTATCCAAGCTCCTTTTATTATTTCCTGTGTTATTTTTGCAGCGTGAGGTCTCACGTTATCGTATTGTTTGTGACAGTCAAGGGGTTGAAACAGGTCATTGTTTTTTACGTACAGAATTATTGTATAGCACCCAATTCTCATCTCCAATTACAATACGCCACAAAAACGGATCGGCTTCATACCAAGACAAAAGAGACGCGCAGATGGTACGCCGTTGATCGAGCGCCGTCTCCGTCAATTCACAAGGAACCCTAACCCTAATCCTTGAATATTTTTCCACATAGCATATTTAGGGAATGTATACAGTATAACGTTTGCGGCAGTTTTTTCCTATAACGTCAAACCCCCCTATAACGTACACATTTTAAAACGCTAAATAGAATTTTCATAAAAATATTTTATAGTTTTATAAAATCAATTAATAAAATGTCGTGTTGATCTTCCCTGCCCGCAAGTTGCGGGAAGATTACGTTAGCCAAAATACGAAAGGATATCGCTCATTGCGCGAGTCATTTGCGCTGGTAAATAAATAAAAATGTAAAAAAAAGAAAAATTAAAATGTTTGATGCACTAATATTCTTCAAATCAAAAAATTAAATTACCCCCCTATAACGTGGAACCTATCTTGACGTTATAGGGGGGTTTACTGTATATTTAAGTGTGTTAAATAATAATTTAGATTTTTGAGAGGTTTTGTGAGAAAATTTTATGAGAAGTGGATGTGTTTTGCATCTTATTTGGCGGATTTTTTTGATAAAGTCAATGAATTAAATCTTTTGCTTCAGTGAAAAGAAAGAAACATTTTGATAATGAACATAAAACTTCAAGCTTTCCAATTATTATTAAGGTATTAGTCAAGGATACAAGGAGATGTTTTCGTGTTTGAATGATTTTCTCACAAATAATGAAATATCACTGTCGATTTCAATGAAAAAAGTTATACTTGATCACATGGCCGTATCGATACTATTTTTCAACAAATATTTCCCAAACTTGGATGAGAATCAAAGGAACAATTGGATAAGAGCACCATTTACCAAGTCCTTAAAATATGATCATATTACGTGGACAGCCCTAGAAGAGTTGATCGATATCAGATAAGATAATTTACTTGAAGAAAAAAGTATTTCAGAATTTTGGTTAAGGCGACAGCAAGAATATCCTGCTATTGGAAAAGAAGCCCTGATAACTTCCTTTCGCGACTACATACCTATATGAAACAGCATTTTTCTTCATTACATATATTAAAAAATAAGGTCATGCCTTTCCACGGAAACTTTGGAAGATGCTTTGCGAGTTAGCATTTCTAACATTGAACCCGATATCGATTTTTTATATAAAAAAATATTTTGGGGGGGGGCGTGAATTAATTCTTTCAGATTAAGGGGGCAGTGACATGAAAGTAATTGGGAAGCACTGCTGTAGACGACCATGGACAGCCAATCTTCAATGATAATTCCTGAATTTTTTGACGAGGATCTGAATCCCCGATCTTTTAGATTCCTATTTCCATTTTTAAACTTTTTAAACCACGATGACACTAGTTAATTTTCATGATATTTCCGTAATTATAAGAAGAAGTTTTGATTACTTTCCTGAATTATAAATTAAATTTTCCGTCGTGATGTTTTTCCATTTTCAATTTGTACTTATGTATATTTTTCTTTTTGTTTCAGGTGAGTTTCGCGCAATTTACATAACAGCAATTAGCGGAGGCTAAGTGTTTTTTAATATATATATTTTTATTATTATTTTGACACAAACGGACACGTTTATCCACCGTAATACATCAATGTCATATCGTTGAAAATTGTCATAAGATAATATCAGACCATGATATACATAATACCATATTTTAATATTCTACGTATTATTACTCGGCGGTATTAACAATTCAGTCATAAAGAATAATCTATCCCGACTTTAGTGCAAATGGCATAGGAAATGAGTCATCTGCATAATAAAACTCTTTATTTTGCATAATCCTATTATTGCACCAAGATTTCCTCTATTTATTCTGCTTAGCATATTTGATTTTTTGCGAAATATTCCGTAATAATTCTGTCTAAACTTGAAAGTTTCTATCACATATAACAAGTAGTTTTTTTTATCCTTTATTTGTTTCATGCTACGAATTTCAATGATTCAATATGCTAATAACTATATTTTTGATTGTCATTCAAATTTTTGCAATATTGCACTTGAATGAAAAAACTCGTTAACATTGAAAATTTATTAAGAGAATAATGATTTGTTTTATTACAAAATCTGTTCTGGTTTAATTGTCTGAACAAATTGAATTAATAATATTATTATTTAAATATCTGTAAAGATATATTTACAAAAATATCTATATTTTATATATATTACAATAGTTGCCTTTTCACTTTTCTTCATAGATCTCATTAAAAATGACGGTAAAATCAGATGTTTTTTTAATTTTATGGTTTTCAACCCCTGCACCGCGACAACTAGTATTCCGTGAGAAGATTTGATGTGTGTTCAGACTAATGAAGATCATTAATATTTTAAGTGTGTCATGAGATAAAACTCATTGAAAAGCACTGCTTTGTGAATAATATCAGATGAAATGATGGATATTCTAAAATATCCCAGAAACCCAGTTTCTTATTTTGTCATGAGTGATCTTGTATTGTCTTTTTCCATTAATTCTTTGATTTTTTTTTATTAAAAACATAACCCTTTTTAATACAGTTAATCCTTCTATAGTGGCGTATGCGGCAGTCCCTCATGTTGCGCTTTCTTCTAGATCACCGTTTTTTACACTAAATTTTCAACAACAAAAAATTCGTATCCCCCTCATCTTCTATATGATCCCTACCTCGATCGCTATAGAAGGGCTGACTATATTGTCTTTAATCTAATTTATGTCTCAATTAGGCATAATACATCTCCTTTAATATTTTAATCATCTTTTAATAATCCACAATTAATCACCTACCAATGCTATCAAAAAGATAGATAAAGCTGTCGACTCATTCGTCGTGGCGACTCAAAAACAACCGCGTGGTCCGAAGGGGGTATCTTAGATACCCCAAGCATTTCAAGTCAAGATATCGATAAATTCTTCGTTTTTAAAAAACGGATTATTCTAGGAATAAAAATAGTCATTCACGATATGCTTCGATATTTTCGAATTTTTAACTACATCAATATGACGCATAAATGACACGCGCACTCGGCGATGTCTCACCGCCGCGCAGTCGGCGGTGTGACATCGCCGACGTAACACGTGTCAATCTCGCAACACGTGTCAATCGCACGGTTTTAACAGAAGCAAATATTGTTGTTTTCATTTTTTTTATTCGTAATTGCGGACAATAAAGGACAATATTTATAATATTTATTCTTTTTTAGAAAAATACAAAATGTTTGTAAGTACGTAGGATTTATACGAAAAGAGTTATTCCAGAAAAATTGGGGTACAAAATTATGCGAAAGATTGAACCACTTGAACGCCATCGCCTCATTGATGAGTCGCGATGATTTTTCGTAAAAATATTTTATTTTAGCATTGTTCTGAGTTATGGATTATCTTTCTTTATCTATCCACTATCAGGATCAGGGGTCAGTCGAATCTTAGCAAGATCTACTCGGAGCATATTCAGATCCAGAGATTGTAGCTAGTCATATACTCCTTGATCTAACATTTTCCCTTCTTGTTGAAGCGTCGGACCGGTTTTTCCAAGCTACAACTGTCAATAATGGTTTCATTTACTCCTTTCGACCTGTTTTTTTCCAATTATTTTCATGGATAATAAACAAGAGTGTTAATCTCATGATCTAAATAAGGTACTAACCATTCGCCTGTCCGTTTCTAAACCGCTAAACACATACAATTGCAGATAAACTGTTGCATTTTTCATTAGACAGTGCGGCTAATTAAAAACCGATTACACTCGGAGCAAATCTTCAGACACGCCATCCGATAATTTAGACTTCCGTTGTTGGCGCGTTCTTTTCTCTTCGATTTGGTATACACAGTTTTTACCGTTGTCCATTGTCGGCGCAATTGGTCATCACGAAGACCTCCGGCCTTCGCACAATTTTGGTATTGATCGCGATAAGCGTACACCCCGGAATTTGAAAACGATTGGAAATATATTTTAAATCTCTATTTGGCATTTGTGTAAATAAATACCCATAATATACTTTTACCCAAAAGTCAAACAATAAGGTCAGACTGATCCGTTCCAGCGTTCTCACGCGCCACATTGCCTCACTATCTAATTGGGCATATTCAAATGACCTTTTTAATATTTTGGCCAAAACTATTTAAGTGACCCCGATACGAATCGCCGCTTTCATCTACCATCACTTCTTGATTACCTCGTTATTGATCAATTATCAATTTATTGCCTGTTAATATTCGGAATCATCCTGTGTGTCGGCTGAATGTAAACACGGTCATACTCCCGTCCGACCCGTTCCCCACGACAACTAACTACCCTCGATCGATTGCCGATATCGGTTGACCTTCCCTGACATTAGTCTGTTGCCTCAAACACGCTGTGTTGCGCAATTACATTTTGAGGAAGCCGTACCAGAGGTTTTCAACGTTTGCCTAATATATGCATGAATTAATTTCGCGCAACTGCCGCACAAACAATTGTATCAGCTGTCCAAACCCAGACTGGTTGTCTTGGCGTTGTCGGTTGCCTAATTCTGTCAGAAGTTGTTGCGTGTATTGCGCTATTCGATGCCCAATTTAACTATTTTGATAGCGTATCGAGGGTTGAACGACCCTTTGACGTGTGTCAAATGACGTCATGGGCATCGCATGATCGCATTCTCCCCTGTGCGGTTATACAATCAGCGTTGAACAACAGGTTGTTTACCTTTCAAATTATAGGTTTAATGCCCTATTGATTTGTTTAATTATTATTCTCGGCCCTAGTATCGAAATGATTATTTATAAATATCTGATTGAAAATCTAACGATTAGACATAATTTTCTGAAAGAAAATCAACGAAAAATATAAGCAAATAAAGCCACGAATTTCAACGCCTGATTTAAAAAGAACGGTGACAACCAACGTTCTGCGGACCTGTCAAACACAGTACAAAACACCTTATGTTTGAACATGAACCTCCTACAAGAAGGCTCGAGTCAAGAGCCAGCTTTGTCATAACAGCAAACCTGCTCACTGACAGCTGCTCTGGAACGAATCAGAAGGTGGAGGGAACAACAGACGTATCCCTGCCTTGTGCGCAATGGAAGTGGCTCAACAAACTCCTAACATACGTCCTAAAGACAAGATAAACGCTGAGAAAGGGGAGTTAATCAAATGAATCTTCAACCTACGACTACTGAGTGGTGAAGACCGTTGAAGAACTGACTAGATGTGCGTTCACCTCGCCCGCAACCAAGACGATCTGTTTAGAAAAACCGACACGTGATGAATTTCCTAATGATGATTTCGTATGGCTTTTATTTCACCATTCTTCGCATGCTCGTCATTTTTAGAGTTGTTTTAGACATTCAGAATACCCTAAGATCTTGGAATTTCCTGATCTTGGAAAAGCTCGAACCACCCAACCCACAGTGCAAATATGGTAATCATTTCTCATACAGGAGAGGCAGACATCCACACTCCATTTGGGACATTAGAAGTTTCACTGACTTGCTCAAATGTCAACCTCGTATTCCTACGAGATGAACGACGGGGATTCGACTGGATGTGTCTCTTAGTTTCCCCACAGGTGTGGAGATGGACACACATGGATGAAAATAAATCGCGGCAATCCCTCTAATAACGCGAGCGCATTATATTCATACATAGCTCGACCGTAAACTCTGTGCCGTTTGGCTGGGTGCGCCTGTGTGTTGATCTCGCTCGACCCTCAAACTAAAGCATACACACCTAAGCGACAAGTACTAGAAAGAGCAGCTGAGTTATGACTTCGCTTCCAACCGAACAAGGTTCGTTGTTGCCACCACAGCCTGGGATCTACAAGAAGGGTTAAGTTTGTGAGAAATGAGAATGAAAGCGACTTCGGGTGACTAAGGTGTCGTGTCAACTTTTAACTCAGGATGATCATATCTCTTAGGAGATGTTTCTTCCGAGGCTCGCGCCTGGAAGTACTGGAACAAACGTACGTAGTGTACTGGTTTCTCTATTGTGGCCATACTACGCCGTCCATCTCCGCCATCCATGTATTTTTTGGATAAAGGTTTCCTTCAATTGGTCGTCAATTACAATAAACTTCTAATGTAGGCAAAACTCCGTGCTTTCATTTTTTTCTTTGCAAATTTGCAAAGGGCTGTGTCCAACGAATACAGGTCCAGAAGCATCATAACCGTGGCAAACATACCAGAGCAAATTAGAACACGTGTTTTAATATGTCCAATAGTCCTCTGCTACTGTCTACTTCAAAATATATAGGATATAGGATACTGACAATTGAACGAATACAAAACTCCGCATTTTTTATTAAACTTAATATATTACTCTTCATTAGAATCAGATTCGTCCTTCATCTTGGAATGGAACGCTAAAAATTTGTCAAGATGGAACGAAGCCATCTCTATCTATTTTTTTTGTAATTCTTACCTTTGAAGTATTCATCATCATCATCATTTCCCAAGCACGAGACACTTACTCGCTAACCGTATGTGCCTTACCAAAACTCTGTCTAACGCCTGGGTTATGTCTAGAAATGCCTCAATACCTTTTTTCTACCAAGCAAACTGAGGAAAAATATATTTTTATATCATCATCATCATTTGCCAGCCACGAGACTCTCACTCGCTGATCGTATGGGCTTTTCCAGAATCTCGAATGGTAGTCGTGCCCAAAGGAACCTAAGTCTAACATGTGAAATGATGGATCCCCTTTTGTGTCCATACAGCGGTGACCCAAGCCATATTGGTATGTGGTTTTTGTAAAGAGTTTTCCATCTCTTGGCCATTGCTGGCATTGAATGTTTATCTTCTATCACTGTTAGTATCAGATTTTACTCTCCCAACTGTGTCCAAGCAAGTAATCTTCGGGTTTGCTTCGGTAATCGTTCTCATCTTCTCTAGGCGCTATCTGCTCATAACAAGCCACAAATCGCAAGTGATTATTAACCTTGACGAGCAATATCAATCCTTTCATCATGGGTAAAACCTCCTCAAAGAGAAGACCTCCTAGAAAGAAGGAAGAGGAGCGAAAGAATGGATACTAGGCCATATATCAGTTAACAGTTTTGAAGTATTATATATTCGAAATAGTGTACATTGTACGGTAGTTGAACTACGCAAATCTATTACTCTTGATCTCTGCTCTCGGGATTAAATTTTGATGCCTCTACGTGATGTATTATATCGAAAGAATAAAACTCTTCAACAAAATAGTGTTAAATATACTCTGATGTACATCATTTTGCCCAAAATATCATTCGTGCTACTTTGATGCAAGAATAGGATTTGATCTCCATTACTTCTTCTTCTTCAGGCTCCTTATTTAATGGCAATATTGTTTTTGGTTTTTCTCCATACATTTGTCAAGCTAGGACATTTCTGAAGCTTTAAATCCAGTCCAGCTGCGACTGTTGCGGATCCCCGACAGCTTTTTTCTTCCCAACCACTGTGTACCTTCCACTTATCCATACTCTGCTAAAGACGATACTTTGATCCAGGAATGATTGTCCAGAGTACTAAATTTTACGATTTTTCACATGTACAAAAACTTTATCTCATTGTAAAGAAATTGAAGTACGGTTGTATTCTTGGACCTTTTTCCATCCATGATATCTTCAACAGTCGCTTCCACCTGGACATCCGCTTAGTAATTCACTATATTCAAAATATCTCACAGTCCGTTTCGATCACAAAATATTTTTATTTTGAATACGTCAAGGTTATTCTTTTGTGAATCGAAGCCATAGTCAATATCTGATTTTATTATTTAGAGGTTTAATTAAAAAATTTTAATACAGAGTCGTAACACAACCGTACCTAATTGAATTTTTATAACGTCGACTTACACAACGTTTTATAATGTTAAAATATTAACTTGCCTTTGATGTATTGATAGGTTTCAAATATAATTACAGAGTAAATTTCAAAATAAAATTTTACGTAAAAAAATAAAATTATTTAAAGGAAACGATAGTTATATAATGTTTTACGACTGAAAAAGTTTTTATTTTTCCGCTCAAATCGAATCTCTATAATTCCGCATTGAAATATTTTTAATTATCTGCTATCTTTTTATATATATATATATTTATAAATAATATGTTGCTATACACTTTTTATGTATTTTAAATGGGAACAATTTGCGCGTTAAATATGCATGCAAATGAGGACAATGGCATCAAAGTATTTATGACGATTGTGCACGACGTCGCAAATTTGGGTCATAATTTTTACTGTAGATTGCAAACGGTTTTGAAAAAAATTAATATGTGTACAATTTTTCCTGTGACTTCATCCGCGGTACTCTATTAACCGCGGTTTATTTTGCGGTACTACTGCAATATTTATGCAATAGTGAGTGTGCGTTCTAGGAATGTTTTCCTTTGTTCGATTTATTTATAGAGAATACCTTCCATCTCCGGTCTGTGTACGGTCGTAAATCAGTCATCGGGTCGTGGACCCCATGCCGCATCCGACCCGAGCCGTGGAAAATTTCTAAAACCTCAAAAAAATTACTTTCACCATTTTTCAGCAACATATATTATAATAACAATCAACGACTATTGCACTATCAAATAATAACAACATTTAATAATTATTTTATTAATCGCAATCTTAAAGTATGGTATTTTTGGCAGCTTGTCAATTTTTTTTAAATATAAATACAAATAATATTTTTTTGGCAAGATATCTGAGAGTATGATGAATGAGGCAGTGTTTCATGGCCATTTAATTTAAGAAAACCTGAAAAAAAGTATTAGGTTGGTTCATAAATAACTTTTATTTTGCTTACCGAACTTATCGATCAACTTATCGATCTCCTCGTGAAATGTTGTGGGTTTGAACTGAAAGAAAGTATTGAGGGCCTGATTGACTTGCTCATCATAAACACTTTATGAGCCGTTCACGCCTTTTAGCGTAATTTTGTAGCCAAGCGTTATGAGCCGTTCACGCCTTTTGGCGTGAGAGCC
>JAGXCT010034238.1:20611-54868 GCA_022495035.1 Philopotamus ludificatus
ATGCGGTCATCAATGATCGAACCCGTGATGATGCAACATATGCATCAGCGGCCACTATAGTGTTAAAATAATCCTTTTTTAAAAAAAATGTGATTTGAAATGCTCGGGGTCTATTTTCCATTATAAATAGACCTCTTTCGATCGACGCGGTTGGTTTCAAGTAGCGTGACGGATCGGTTAACTACACGTCTAAGGTATTATAATCTACTGAAACTTTTTGTTTGTTATTAATGTCCTTTGTTGCAGAATTCTTGATGTTATTTTGAAACCGTGCAAAAAATATTTGATTAAAGATTGTTTCAGAGAATTCACTACTATAAAATGATTGAATCATTTAAATTCTAATTCCGGCATCTGCAAGTACAATTTTAAAAGGCCTTCAATTGACTAATAAACTGAAATTTAATTTCTAATAATATGAATATTGAACGAAGTGTACAATTCCAGCGTGCTTTTGAAACGGTTATGACATACTATCAAGAATTATTCAAAGAACCAACAAAAATGCGAATCACAGCGAATTATTTCGTATTAAAAAACAGTCATAACAAAACAAACACATCATGTTAATCGTGATCGGTAATAGAAAGAAGTCACAGGGGGCATGTTTAGCGAATGAAAAAAAAATCCACATTTTCCTTTTTTTTTTCAAGAAAATATCGCCGAGCATAACAAAACATATTAATCGTTTTCGTCAGCCAAAATTTTAAATCCAACATTAAATATTTTTACACGATAGTCTGTAGAACGCATTTCCAGTAAAAAAAAGATAATCCAATCTGCTATAGATGTTAATATATAAAAAAATTAAAACGGAATTTTCAATGCAGTGTACGTACATCTCGCAATTTCCTAATTTTCCATGCAGGCAAAGTACAATACAATTGTAGCGATTGCGAGCACTCTTGTAATATTCATAGGTTGGTTGTATTGCAGACTTCTCGACGCCAATTTTTGCTCAGTCGAGAGGATGAAATGTATTCATAATATTATTAATATGAAAATACATAATTTTTGTCGTTTTATGTATATGAAATAATTTAATCAATTTCAATTTCATCTCGGCGTATCAAAATGATAACGAAAGGACGCCATTAATTTGAAGAAAAACGATAAGATCGCAGTGTAAAAAAAAGGCGAAGAAAATGAGAAAATTGATATCTAGGTCTGATTAACACGGTCCCACTGAATCTGTTTTTATCGTCCAGTTCAGTGATTCTGCTATCTATTATAAGATATGCGAATATCTATCTATGCGACGATCGGAATTGTGGGAATCTATTCAATTGATTTGATTAAATATTATAAGAATGATATTTATATGAACTTTCATCTGTTAAGAGAGATGTAACACGGATATCAACATATACGATAGATCATTGTCAAAAAAAAAATGGTTTAAACATGATTACCGTATAATGGCATCGAATCGTCGCAACGATATGGTAATTTTGCATTCGCCGTCGCCCTACACGAAATCGGATGACGTAACGCCTCGAGGGGAGAAGGCCCCATCAGTCGCTGATCTTGAGCACGATTCTCCCCCAAACCCCGGGAAAATCCCGCTCTAAGGTCAAGCAAATTTTTCGCAAAAAAAATAAATTCTAACACAAATTTGCGTCACGATTCAACAAAATAAACTGTTACTGTTCGTGAGGAGAGTTTCCGTACATTTTTCATGGGGGGTACGTTCGCGTACGTTCCTACCCAGATTTTCCACATGAAACACGGCCACGAAAAAATGGCATGTGCGTACATATAATATTTAATCGTACATCAATCAGGCACATTTTTGCCGCAATATTAAAAAAAATATACGTACAGCAAAAAGGTTATACGCGTATCGATTCGGCATATGTCATTGAAATTTATGAACAATTAGACACACTTCCTAAAGACTCTTAATAAAATTCTCCTTCAGGGGTACATTTCTATTGATCGCCCGGGAAAATATACCTTTATCCGCGGAAACTAGGTCAGCGCTCTTCTCCAAAATACGACATGGGTTCAATAGTTTAAAAAAAAGCGTAATAACAATCGCCGATTCGTTTTTTCAGTTAAAATATTTTTACAAAAAATGACACATATGCGACATTGCATAATTTTAAATAATCATTTTTAAAAAAATACATTATAATAAATTGTTGCAGAACTATTATGTCATTTGTTTTTGAATATTCTATAATAATTAATAATAATAAAAAAATATATATCATTTATATTCACTCTTTTTTTACACGAGCCACCAAAAAGAACAAATAAGTTAAGTTTACACGAACTATTTGTTCTAACACGATTCACATAAGCAAGATATGTATACAGACTTTGCATATTTTACTTTCGCACAATTCATTATTTCGCATATTTTGAAAAATTACATTTTTTAAAGATTTATGTCGGTAATGCAAAAAGTCGAAAGATCTTTGTCATCATCGATGATCAATATCAAAACAATGTCCCTCTAAGTTTTACAATTATTCAAGCTTAGGTTCTTAGTTTCCATGAAGGTTAGAACTAGATTAAAAGAAGGTTCTAACACGGTTTTCGTAAGTAATGTCTGTTTTGTCAAGTTTATAATGTGTCTCTCTTTACATAATATTAAATTGACTGGAGAATCGAGGTTATTAATTGAATAAGAATTTATTTCTTCATTATCCAAAATTATTGTAGATGAAGAATATGAGAATATTCTCCTGGCCAAATATTCAATGTAGACGAGACATTGAGAAAAAATGCCTAAACGTACATTTCTATCTGAGAAAGAATCAGTTGCCCTTGGATATAAACCTTCTAAAAACCGATTTACATAACTTTAGATGAAAATTTTGCTGATGATTTAAAATTGAAATCAATATAGAGTATGGAACAACATTTTCTCATTTATGATTCTAACCTAGAACGAGCTTTAAAATTTCAACATGACCTACAGATTTATATAGCTGGATATCAAGAAATGTCTAAACAACTTGTGAAAAAAACACAGAATTGGATAGCAGTTCTCCTTATAATAAGAAATTCAATAACACAGAACAGTAACACAAAAAAAAACTTATATTTAATTATAATACTACAGTAAACTCCCCTATAACGTCCAGTTAGGTTCCGCGTTATAGGAGGGGACGTTATAGGGGGGTAATTTTATTTTTTGATTTGAAGGAGACAGTGCATCAAACATTTTAATTTTTCTTTTTTTTACATTTTCACTTATTTACCAGCGCAAATGACTTGTCTCGCGCGATAAGCGATATCCTTTCGTATTTTCGCTGACATAATCTTCCCGCAACTTGCGCGCAGGGAAGATCAACGCGACATTTTATTAGTTACTTTTATAAAATTATAAAATATTTTTATGAAAATTCTATTTAGCGTTTTAAAATATGTACGTTATAGGAGGGTTTGACGTTATAGGAAAAAAAACTGCCGCAAACGTTATAGGAATGTACGTTATAGGGGGGTTTACTGTATTATAATATATGATTTTCATTTTTACGCGATTTTCTATACCATAATGTCGTACTTTTTAAATTACTTTTTACACGGTTTTTGGTGAAAAGTCTAACGTGTAAAAAAAGAATTGAGTATACATATTTTTTAATTTATATAATACATTCGTGCATGATGCAAAACGGGGACACAAGTGTATTTGGAACCCATTGAATGTCGTTGATAAGAGGAAAATCGTTTGCCTCGACTACGGATTGAAATATAAACCAAGGTCGAATGCATTTTCCAAGTAGGAAAAACGCGATGGTAAACATGGTAATGCGACGCGAATGGCGTCAGGGTTGGTATCGGTATGCGTCCATCTAATCAGCCGTGCAGAAGCAGTAGTTAGGCATCTAATTAACGGCAACGGTTACCTTGATACTACATTATACACTCAACAGTACAAGATTAACAGAATCTCTATTTTAAAATTACTCAGACGGTCACATTGAGAAAAGAAACACACGCAAGGTATGCATAATTATCATAATTGCTCGCCTTCATGTTATATGTTATATACACATGTTCAACAATGTATTTCATAATGATATTGCGCATAATTTTATATTATATAAATAAATATATAAACTATTATAAATAATATCAAAATAAATTCCTATATATAATAAAACCGGGATGTAGCAACTTGGATTCTAAAATTCTTGGGTTTTAAAAATGCTAGATAAAACCTGAACGCGTTAAATCTGTCAAAAGTTTTAGGAATATTCAAAAATTTTAACAAGGAAAAGTTTTCTAGACAACTTTAAATTCGCGTTAAATAAATTCGTAACACGGAAAAAAACATCTAATGCCTATTGATACAGCAAAGTGTAAAAATATTTATATATATTCATGCCTCATACTAAAAATAATGTAATTAAATCCATCCCTCGATGTATACGTTTCTGTTTTGAAAAACAAAATGATTTTATGAATTATAATTTGCTAGAATAACGAAATAAAGAACAATTGTTTGAAATGATAATGGTTACTATGAAAACCATACAATATCACTCGGCTATTTCAAAGATAAATTATTACATATTAATTAAATAAATTATTACACCCTTAAATTTAAAATCTTTATTGTAAACCGTTACATGGACGAATGATGCTTTGAATTTTTTTGTCAATATGGTATTTATAGACAAATAGAAATGAAAGAATCACATTATCAGACATTAATTTAATAATATAAACAAGTTTAAAATAAAAATAACAACCCGTTTTTAAAAAATAGTATTAACTGTCAGAATGAGATATAGAAAAGAAGTCGGAGTCGTAAAAAATCTAACGAAACAACTGGTTAAATAACATATAATATGTCGAGAGCGATTATATCGATAACCGATAGTTGATCACGATTTTTTTAAATGATGTTTGAGGTCAGTTTTTGACCAAACGGTGACGAAAGAAGTAGCTCCGTATTTTTTTATAAAATTCTTATTTAACATTACGTCTTACAATAATATTTTTAAGCGTTAGTTGCACATCTCCAAAACGGTATGCTGGTTTTTTTTTATCAAAACTTGATCGCCTTACGGCGAATAAAACTATTACCGAGATGCTTAACTAACCTTTGAAGAATTATCGTAAAAATTTCCTCATAAATTATAATTAAATTTAAAGGGCATCGAAAATGGAATAAAACGGATTTTGAAAACCGTATGAACCATTCCATGATAATAAAATGAACAAAAAAACATTTGCACTTTTAAGTTGTCGATAAAGTTTAAACTGGAAAGCATTCATCAAATACAATAAAACTCTGCTCAATCAGATTATTACCTTTATTTTGAAATGGGTTTGTAGGTAACAACAGCCTGATATGAGTGTGTAGGTCAGGGTTTCCCAAACTTTTTCAGCGACGGAACACTTGGCTAATCCGAAAATTTTGGCGGAACACTTAGCTTATCTTTTAGGTTGGGTAATTCATATAGTACAAATAAAAATAAAAAATGTTATTAAAGAAATATCGTTTATGTAATAAACATAAAAATACAAATAAATAAAACTCCTAATGACTAATTTTTTTTATATCAGGCACAATATTGGTCAGTTGTATTCTCATATCTGCCGTGGCGTCGAGTCTATTTCTGTATTTTGTTTTTGTTGCAATATATTTATAAAATCCCACTTCGCATAAATACGTCGTGGAAAACGGAAGTCAACAAACCACAGCTTGTTTTGACACATTGGGGAACTCTTCAGTCAGACTCGCCCAGAAATCTTTTAATGGCTGATCTTTATATTTTTGTTTCAAATCAGAGTCATTAAATAAATCAATTAAAATATCATAATCCCTTGCGCTTAAGCCCACTGGTTTGATTGCCACGGAAAATGGATTCCGAACCCAGGAATCGTCCATACTAGTTTGCGGAAAATATGACGAAATTTATTTAAACATTCATCTAAGACAGGAAAACAATCAAAATTATTAGATTCAACTGATGAAATTGTATTTTTTTATTAAAAGATTCAATTTATCACTCATATTAGAAATTGTAATACTTTTTCCTTGTAATAATTAGTTAACATCATTGCACTTTGTAAAAATATCCGCCAGATATGCAAAATGTAATCAACCAGGAAGGATTTGTTAAAAATTTGATAAAATGATGTTGAAAATTATTTTATGCCTTCAAGAAGACATAATTCACAATTTCGCGTAACATAATTTGGGAAACCCTGGTGTAAGTTAACCGCGACTGAGTTTATATAGTTAAGGGATAAGCTATCCTTCTAGCGAAATCTATGGACTCTTTATGACACTGGCTAGGGGGTGATTGTGAGTCATAAGCCACCAAACTCGGGATGAGTGACGCCTAGCATTCGTCGTAACATAAATAAATTAAAAATGTTTACAATATTAAACAATTTCCACAATAAACGTAGCAAAGAATATCGCGGAAACTTAATTTACATCAACAGAGAGGTACAGCAGAGATTATCCGCTATTATTTTATTTTAAATCCTTGCTAAACCATTTCAGCTTAACGTTATTATCGAAAACACCAGGCCGTTGCACTGATCGAAACCGAAAAGGTCCAATCCTGTTTCTCGATACCCGGCCGCATCGAGAAACAAGATTGGCCACATCGCGAAATAGACCCTCTGATTCGAATGAACATATGCCATCTTGCTAAAATGTTATCACTAGCGTACATGGTTCCATATATTTAAATAAAAAAAAGTGAAGAAGACTTCAGCTATGTACTCAATAGCCGAGAAAATAAAATATGCAATATTTTTTATACCAATTCAACAATACATTCGAAATAAATATTTGATCAATTTGCATTGATGCGATTAACAATGTGGCAACCACTCGAATGCACTTTAATCAGTCGTTACTACATTACGATTAAAAATGCCACTCGAACCTAACATTGTATACAATGATAAGTCGTATGGCCGTGTGTGATTATGCTAATATCACATTTGATAATGAATACATATGTTTACTCACTATGGCACTAGAGAGCCGTTGTTCAGCGATTCAAAGGGAAGCGACGACTTCAGGTTGACGTTGTAGGTAACCTTCGCCACAGCCTCCTGGTTCTCGCCGGGGCTGCCCAACGTAATTTGCACATCCTTCGCATCCTTTACATCCAACATGTTGGCACACTTTACTATAATTTATTTAGAATTTGAATTTGAGCACCGTAAACACTTTATTGCGTTAAATTATTTGAGACGAATTTGCGCTGCAATGCTATAAACACACTACGGTTGAGCACTCCATCGTTGATAGCATCACGGCGACAATGTATGGACGAAATTGGCCTAATCGCGTTCCACGGTCATCATCAACCTGCGAACAAAAAAAATATTACTCATAACAATTGCATCTTTTTAATAATATCTAGCAAAATATCTTAATCGATGGATGTTGTTATTATTATTAACGGATTGCAGAACGTAACTATACCATTGTCACGGTCATTATTGGATAAGGAGGTCAATTTGATAACATACTTTCATTCTTAGCTCCCATATATACTAATACATATACAGAAAAAACTAAGAATTACAATTTTGCATAAATAAACATAGATAAATCATCCTTATAAATCTGCAGTCAAGTACAGTCCGCGATTTCGGATTTATGCGATTTAAAAAAAAGTCTCTTCAGTATCTTAAGTGTAAATATGGTGATAGTATTGATAACTATACATTTATTGAAAGCCACGGATGGTTTGAAAAATTTAAAGGCCGTTCTATACTACTGAACATAAAAATAATGGGTGAAGTTGCCGTTGCAGACACGGAGGGAGCTGAAAAAATTATCAAGAGTGGATGAACAGGCCTATATTTGAAAAATAATACCAAATCGGTCATGTATATCCGTAAAAAATCGTATTAATTTAAATCTAGATGAAGTGGATTTCGTTAGTTTGATTAACAGCCATTCAGCGAAAATACGTAACGATGTATTGATGGAACTTGAGGACGAGAAGAAGATTTTTTTCAGACGGGGGGAGTTAATTGAACAACCCAAGCAATTTGAAACTGCGAAGATGGGTGCATATTTAAATATGATCTGGGATGAATTAGCTATTCCCGAAGGTCAAGATCCTCTATTTTGCACCAAAGAGCAACATCTCGGAAGCAAAGAATTAAACATTATCGTGATACGCAAAAAGTCATGTAATATTAAAATAATGGTTATAACATTTTTTTAATAACGGAAACCGCATATACATATATATATAATTAATTTTAAATTATCCATAATTAGAAAAAATATAACTATGAAACTGCACGCTATCATAATTTATCGAAACAATTTATAATTCAACCATTGCTAACAAACAATGCATAAAATATAAAAAAAAACATTAAATAAATTCGAAGTATTACACAAAAACCTCAATATTAGATATTACATGAATTACTTTATCGCAAATTTAAAAAAATATGCATATTTTAGCAACGGATACGTCATTATATAATGCATATAAATTTATTAAACCTAATCGAAAATAATATCTTTATTATTCAAGCATAAAAACATAAAAAAATGATCATTTTTTTATATATATGTTAAATATGTTAAAATATGTTAAAATGATATTTTATTTGTTTAAAACATTTTCTTGATATTTTAAAGCTTTTACAAAGAATTATATTAGGACCAGAAAAAAAGAATTACTAAGTGATGACGTTTGAATGATACCAATGCGTTTTCGATAAAAACCAGTTATCGTTGGAGCAATAAAACGAATCCAGGAAAAAATAAAAATAAACTTGGATCCAAGATCTCGCCAAAACATTTTATACGAAAGGATTTTTATGTGAAAAAAAATAATTAAAGCCGATTTTTGCTCGAGTTTTAACATTTTCTACTCTAGATATTTTTAGTTGAATATACTCTGATTTACGAATATATAAAAAAAAATCATTGGTAAAATGAATAAGAAACATCTATTAGGGTTTGATTTGATATCCTTTAAAATCTTTTAGGCCAATACGTCTGGCCCGCAAAGTGGAAAAGGTTAATAAAACACAACTTCAACATATTTATACATTTTACATTTTTTACATTTGCGCATAAATAATTAGAAACAATCTACCGCGTAAAAAAGATAGGACGTACACGAACATATGTTGTATGTTTATACATATCGGCATGCGATATCATTTCTGTATCGCACGTGGGAAATCACCAAAATTAAATGGAAAATTTATGTAGATGGGATTCGCTTCATTAGCGTGCTCGAGTATTCATACCGGAAAAAAAACGTTTCATGGAAAATTTAATGTTGTGATTTTATGACAGATGCGATACCCTTATATATTGCTCATGCAGATTCATTAAATATACATATCAAATGGGTTATCACGAATTCGAAAAAAAAAATAAAGAAAACATTAGTTTCACAAATTCGGGGGCAAAATTCAAATGCTATACAAATGTTTGTCCTCAATCGGAGTTCATGTTTACGCAAATTTCATATCTTACGTTCACTCAGCCTTGAAAAGTACACAATCGTATAGACTATATGGATAAAATAATCAAATATACTCCTATTTCAACTATTATCGAACTGTTATCAACATTTTTAATCCCGACATCCTGGCTGAACCCCGCTGGAGGGATCGTGTTACCATCGCGATTCTAATTGGGTCGTGGGTCATGGCCGGCGTAATCTACAGTTTCCAAATTGTGTACCCAAAACAAATCATAGTATGTGACAATTGTTTTATCACTATATGCAACGACAGTTCAATGTCACGACATATGTTCTCAAATTTATACGAAACACGAATGACAATCGCCAGTATCGCGTTGAAACAGTCTGCTAATAATTGAACAATTTTAACGTGTCCACTTGAACTATTGAAAGATGACCTGACGATCCCATTAGAATTATCAAGTGGATGTTTGGCGTTAATATAAAACGCATACGCAGGGTCGTAAACTTGAATTAATTATGCAACCTAAATTAATTAAATAATTAAATCGAATGCATTCATAACTGATAACATTTATGTATTATGCATTGACATTTAATGTATATTTTTTTTATAAATTGATTAAATGTCAATTGCATCATTTCAATTTGAATTATTGCATATAATGCATATATTATTATTTACTTGACGATGAATGGATAACATTACAGTAAGCATCAATCGCTCATTCAAATGTTTCATAAAGATTTTAAAGATGCCGGGACGGTGGCTTGTAAGTCTCGCATTTACTCTAGTCTGTTGACTTACACAATCAAAAAAGATTGTTATTATCTACAAGCTATTACACTTGTAAATGTAAATAAAATGTGCAACATATGTATGTAAATTATTATACAGTAGATTTCTGATTTTCCGTGCATGGATATTATCGCGTCTAAAAAGGAATATTGAAAACGGATCACGAACTAATGCTTTTACTATCTAATATTACATCTTCAATTCAATCCACGTCAGTAACACTCCTTTGATCGCGGAGTAAAAAAATTCTAGATCTTGAAAGATAATTTTTGATTCTAACGAGCCGCCCTCGACAAGTAAAATCTGAAATATGTGGACATTATATTAAATTTTAGTCAACCTACAAGGAAAGAAAAATCGTATAGCAAGTGAATAAGTAACCATCTTAACAAATAATCAGTTTAAATATATAATTAGCATTATTTCAAAACCAAACAAAATATAATAGTTTTTATGATTATCGGGATTTTATTGTATTGTGTACGGATTATTTGGTTTGCAGATTATCCGTACATGAATTTAATTAGGTTGAACAATATTATTGCGTCCAAAGATGCACAAATGTAAAAAAACGTAAACAGAAGTAAGATTTTTCGCGTTGGTTGTAATACCAGAAAAGACATGGATGGATAAAATAAACTTTGAAGATTGGTTCAAAATTAAACGGGTTAAGACGTGATTTTTTTAAATTAAGATGTTGCCACAGAAAGCAGAGCTGTTAATTAACTAATTTATTTATTTGACTACGATGGATAGATGGCATAACAGAAAGATTCCAAAACGCCATTCACCCATATGAATATTTTAAAGATGCAAGAGGAATGAGTCTCTCACACATATATTCCCCCCAGTGACAAACCATGACACTGGTTAATTTTTAATATTATTTCAGTTGGTTTGAAATTTATTTTATTTGTTTTGTAATTATTTATTCAACGAAGGATAGATGACATTAAATTAATTAATACCAACGCGCCAAACTACCTACATACATATTTTTACACAACATGTGGAGGAAATGGGTCTCTCCCACTTACATTTTCCCCGGTCAGTGTTATAAAGAATTCCCTGAATTCATAGTTTTCGTCAGACACCTATCCGACTACTTACTGAGCTGAGTCGCTATTAACTTACACTATAGAAATAATATGCATGTTACCTACAAGCCATAACACTACATTGCATAATACAAAATGCTACCTCTCATCCAAATGAAAACATACTAAAAATGAATGACGGCCATATGTTTGTAAAATTGTTACCAACTAATGTCACTTCTCTCATCCAACCAACAAATTAAGGGGTTAGTTCTTTGACCCATTTTTACCCATTGTTCCAATATTGGAACATTTCGTTTTTTAGCACCACTCCAACACCCATTGACGAATATAAATTGAGATTGCATCAGTCGATAGCTGGCAGGTGTGAGGAGCGTCTGGTGCAGTAATTGTTCAAGTTTGAAGATGTGGGAGTGCGCAGTGGTTTTTTAAAAGTATAATTTAGATTCAACAAAAAATGGCATTTGACAAATATGTTTATTCAACTTTTTAGTCGTTTTTTTATACAATGGTCGTAATAATTAAAGTGATTGCTTATCTTATTTTAGATTCTAACCTTTCCAATTTCAGAAAATTTTAAAAAAATCGTACAAAACAAAGTTAGCACTCATTCGAACGCGTGGGAAAATTTCAACAGACGTAAAAAAGATTTTTTTGGATTCTACCGAGCAAAATGTCTGAAATATGCGATTTACAAGGCTTGGAATAATTACAAATGTCGATAAAAACCATTGAGTGATTAGAATAGGATTCATGTGATTCATGTTTTCATATGAGTGATGCTGATATTATTTTTAATCTCGATCAACCAAGAGAAAAATAATGTGGATGAATAGTATATGTAATTGTGTTTTAAACCCAAATAAAAATTAATAATCCGGATTATCCGTGCGGCTTCTCTCGCCATTATCCCGGATAATCGTGATTATACTGTGAATATGAAATGGATTTCAAAGATTTTTTCAACCGTCGACATTTTTCTGGCGACTATTTGGCTGGGTATAGTAAATGACCAAGCAAAACGTGACGTAATCCGCAGTGTGCGATATTCTGGCATTGGTATATAGAAGTCTAGACTTCTATTTCAATATATATCAGATCGTTTTGTGAAGCAGAGATTCCCAAAGTAGGCACTACAGCTACTACAGCACTGAAATGTTCACGAACATGGGAATGTGTCATTGAGAAGTAAAAACAGATTATTTAATAATATTCAAGAAAAAATCTTCAAGTGAGCTATTATCTTAAGAACAAACAGCTGCTGCTTTTGTGGCCGATAAGATTAGTACAAAATTAGACCGACGGGTAAAATTACAATGACATTTAATATGGCGGTAACAATAGACGTATTTGCATTTGCAGATGATGGTTATACAAGTGTACCAAATTTGAGAGAACGATTTTTTTTTCACGTCACATTCGTTCAGTACTCGTGTACCCGACGTGTCCGCAATTAACCCAGTACAAAATTCGCACATACAAAAAATTTGACTCAGCAATTCGAGATGAATACACTATAACCTAACAAATGAACGTCTTAGTCATGAAAAAAACCGGACAGACACAAAGAACTCACTGCCAGTTCCGTGCGAATAGTCACTACTGATTGAAAATTGCATTGCAAGAGGAGTAGAGACACACTGACGTCACGACTAGTTCAACACATTGAAAATTTGAGGAGTATGTTCATCCATCGTCGGCACAGCTGCTGCTGATTTTGGTTTCGATATTATTTTGGCAGGCAGCCAACGAAAGACGTTGAACACATAATCGCGATTGTTAAAAAACTATGCCTCTTCGTGCAATGATGGTCTGATAATCAAGAGACAATGACCTCTGCATTTAAAACGAAGCCAAATAGTAGATTATTCGACAGAATAAGTGATTACGCACAATAAAGTTGGCAATATATTGCCCAAAACTATGTATATAAAAAAACCAAACAAATGATTCATCGTTAATCGTCTGAATTGCAGAAAATACGTGATCTCAATTTAAATTGAATATATTACCTTGGACCATAGATCACTCGTTACGGTCACTAGCTCAATGTGACGACACATTTACATACATACATAGTTGAACCAACGAGTATGACTGCTAAAAAATTCTAAATCATCTGTCAATGATTGTTGAAATCGTCAGATTTAAAAAAACTCTCCTCGATTGTTAACTTCCTTAATTATATAATATATATAAATAACTAATTAAAAAATTGGCATGTGATACGAGATGCAATTCTCAGCCAAGTCACGGACGCGTCATCTTAGAATTTTTCATAGATGTACATGTAGAAAAAAATAATTAAACTATCATAATCGAAAATAAAATTTGCGAGCAATCGTTGGTTATCATCTGATGCATTAATATATATAGATTAATGCAATCTCCATCCATCTTATTCACGATGATGATGATGGGAGATGAATTAACGTGATATTAATTATCAGAGATCGCTACCAGCCTTGAATTTACGGAATTTCGTTATCGAAGAAAATGTGTATGTACTCTGTACCAATGCGTCAAAGTTTAAATAGTAGCGTCCAAAATAAATATTTACATCTCGATACAAGTAGACCAAATGGTATATAAAACATGCAGAAATTTAAATAAATATATTTTTTATACAAAGTCCAACTCAATAAATAGTATCGTCGCAATTCGTAATTAACTCAAACGACGATCTGATAAAATTAGGACAACAATTAAATTAATTAACCGACGCTTCCTAGTCAGATTCGTATCTGGCGTTTATTTTAAACGTATAATCTATAATTGGTACGGATTTTTTTTATGTATAATTCAATCGTTAAACGAGAAAAATCTAACGTATGTATATGTATTAATCTTATCAATGAAAATGTCAACAATTTATGAAACAGTGTTCAATCAAAATGTATGTAATATATGTTCAATCAAAATGTATGTATGTTGAATAAAATTTCTATGACTAAAGCGAGCAATCAGAGTAATTGCGGGGTATCAAAAAATTATAGATTATTTGCTAATAATCGTTTCTGATAATCAGATTTGATTTTATAACAATTCAAGAATGATATAGTATTATAATTTGATAAATGTTTCTACGAATTTCCCGACTCTAATGGCTAATTATATTGCGTTATCCAAATTTCATCTTGAAGTCAATTTAAAAAAAATACTTATCATAAATATTTATTTTAACATCGCAAACGTTAATTAATTTAACTTAGTATACACATTTATTTAAACGTAATTATTATAATTAATATATAAATCTCTAGATAATGCCACAAAATGTACAATACATAAAGAATTAGGACTTCAATAATTCATCTGGAATACATATAAATGTCAATAAACTCAGTTGTGATCAAATTCTAATACATTAAGGATAAAAAAAAATACGGATAGATCCTTTGTAGAGCAGTTGGTTGGTATCGTTGATATTTGAATCATCATTAGCATTACAATTTTTTATGACATAATATGAACGTCATACATATATTAAAACAGTTTCGAATTTAAAAAAATGAAATTTTTCCATTGAATATCTTTCAGAAGTCATCTGAATGCACATCTGTCATCTAAAATTTTCTGTTTTTTATGCACATACATTAAGGACAGTTGTATCAGAGGTTAACTGGAATTGTATACGAATATACAATAGATTTAGAATAAATATATCAACATTATTCAATTCTTGTTTAAATTTATTTTCCATATATATTTAAAAAAATATTGTGTTATGAGTTTATTGAGTTTCAATCAACGGAATTGAACAATCGACTGAAACAGATCCTAATCCTCTTAATTATGTATCATTACTGATCTGTCAGTTATGAGCAATGTAAACGATGCATAATGTCAGCGTAATTTAATATAAAAAATAATTACCTCATCTCACTGAGATTTTACTCCTAACAGAAATCCTTAGCCGGTAGGTATTATTTGAGTATTCGTTCAATCGTCGAGCGTTGATCGCGACGGCACGGATCATGTGTAATTCAAAAATGGTGGGTTAGAACGGCCGCACTCCAGACATGTCGGCACAAAGGCGTCGGCGGAACGCAACGGGCACGCGCACTCCCCAAGAAAGCTCGAGCGAGACTGTCTGACAGTTCGGGCTGGCAACACGACTTTGGCCGCGAGCCTCAAAACAATCCAAACTCGACCATTGCCCGTCGCCATATCACTCATTGCCGCCGTGTTTTTAAATTTCAATACATATTACACGTCAATCCTAATTTATAAACAAAGACGTATAAATTAAACGTGATGCAATTGATAAACGATCAATCGATACCTGTTTATAAATTTAATCGAAAGCTCCCACGCCGAGAGAGCTTATTTTTCTTGACGCTGTTATTTTCAACGACATATATACTGATTGATTCAAATAAATTATTTGTGATATATGGACATATTTTTTGAGTTTATGTCCTAAAAATATAATTCATATATATGTCATAATCGCAATCTTATCTATTTTATAAAAAAAATAGCGAAACCATTGCTTTTTTAATATACACCTGTCCCTCGATTAACTCGGTAGATACGTTCCACGAAAAACCGCGTTAACGAAAACCGCGTTAAAAAAAAAAAGAGTTCATACAAAAAATGGGGATACGTTCCAGGATGCTTAAAACCCAGCACCAAAAAAAAAAAAAATGCTATGGGGCTCATAAAGATAGAGGATACGTTCCAAATAAAATAGCGTAAAATAATCTATAATCTACAACAAAAAAAAATACTCTTAGTTAGAATAAAATGTTTACATATACCTACAACCTAATTTTATTAACAAACAGAAGTAGGAGGAGTTATAAACGTTCCCGTAATAAGTTCCACGCATCATAAAACATTTTATTTTGTTGAAATTAGCTGCTGCTCCTTCTAAATGCGCTATTTTTCTTCTTTTTTTTATTGGCTCAAAGTCACTATCATTAACAGTAGAAATATTTAATATTTCTGATTCCTTTCAAGAAAGACGCTCCTGATAGCTGGTGTTAGAAGAATCAGTAACTAACGTCCTGTCTTTATTTTTTAGTCATTTCTTAGGAATTTCTTCGTATGGAAAATAAATATTTTTTATTTCTCGTTAAATTTTTAAAGCTCGTTCAACATTAGGGTCGATATTTATTACCATATTTTCCAATTTTATAGCCAGTTGGATAGCTTCTAGTATATTTGAAGAAGTAAAATAAATTAAAATCTTCAGATTCAGACTCATATAGATTTGCCTTGAATTTCGACATTTTAAAACCATGTTAATCAAGATCGTTTTCATTTTATTTCATCTTCGATAGAACAATTCCTCAATATCATCACTATTATTCAAGATTTTAGAAACCCTCCCAATGAATTCGTAATGTGTTTATTATCAGAAATTTCTTCATCTCTTGGCGGAATAATATTACCACAAATAATTATTTCTGGCCATAATGATTTCCAACGACCATTTAATGTTGGGCTTTTTTATTTCTTGCATGCTAAAACTACCTTCGTAAGACAGTCTAAAATTATAAACGTTTTTCCAAATTTCTGGAGATTATAATGGAGTTGACTTCTGACTGACTACTGGCTAGAAATATGTTAGAAAAGAATGCTTGATATAATATCCAGCTGAATGTTAAGGGATTATCCCTTAGTCTAATGGTTGGATTATCAGAGTATTAAGAGTGAAGTAAAATACAACATTAACATTGGATGTATATATCAATAATAATGGGTGAGCAGTGTATTATCAAAGTAAAAGCACTTTAAAATGGAAGATTTTTTTCCTTCATGCAACTTTCAGCTTCTGGAACAAAGCAGTTAAAAACATTCTTCAAAGCAGTCATTTCAGGCTTTCTTATTAAGCTCAATGTACAGGAAATATTGTTAAAGAGACTATCTTTTTTTTAAACCCCTCAAACCATCCTTTACTCAGCACCAAAGAGTTAGGGTTTATTTTAAGATCAAATGTACGATGTTAGGGGATTGTTCTATGAGGAATTAGTTATATATTTTTAGAAATTTTGCCTTTTTGTATTAGTCTCGATACTAATTCTTTTTAGGGTATAATCTTCTATCCAGATAATCAGTGCTTTTTCCATAGATTCAATTATAGGATCTCTGGTGTGAAAGAAACTTCAGAACGGCAATGATCCAGAGGTCACCTCTTCCTAATAATAAATTCATTCTTTTTTGCAGTTTTAATCGTAGATTCATTTTATTCCATGACAGCAAGCTATAGATATTTTCCCTTTTTTTGAAGGCAAGCTAAAAGATTTCGATCTGATATCTAAAACAAATAGCCTTTCTCCTAGGCTGAATTTTGGGTGCTTGATTCGACATTTAAGGCTAAAAATTTAATGTATAAAATATAGACAAATCTAACTAAAATCAAATAAAATGATTATACATACGTATTTTATCTTTAATTGATAAACTATTAACTGAAGACAGTGCTCCGCACAAACAATGGCACTTTTCACGGTGCCTTGAAAAAAAAGTTTGAATCTAACGCGGTTTTAATCTAACGCGGTTTTTGTAAAACCGCGTTAGATTAAAACCGCGTTAATCGAGGAACAGGTGTACTCTTTTACAAATCCAATAAGATTTTGTGAATGATATTAATATGCATTTTTATCAAATTTAGAAAACTTAATATTATTAAAATTGAATTGATAAATCCCTGATTCTCTTGTTATAAGAGTAATATAATTTTAATAGGTACATTAAGTGTCGTTGTTTGACAGTTCACGTATCCGTTTACTGCTGTTCTCCACTAGTGAAAAATTACTCTTTAATATTTAATGAGACATTCCCAAGAAGATCTTAAATATAATTAAGCTTTCAGTTTTATTTTGCTTCACTGATTCGAATCGAATTCGGTCATTATTCTCTGTTATTTAATTCTTGTATAATTCTTGATAACGTATTATAGACATTTATGAATAATATTGGAATTACACATTCCGTTCTACATTGTCAACTTATAATTGATAATAACATGCTTTATTATCACTAATTTCCCGTGTTAATTCGAATTCATTTATAGTTTTTTTTAATCCATTTCTCCGATTGCTCTAAAGATCATTGAACTGGTTTTTTCAGTTATTTATTTATTATTTAAAATCATCAGCCCCAATCCTACGTCTCTTTCTATTAGAGCATTCCCCATAATGGCACTATTTCAAATACTAAGTATCTGTACTGAAATTATGATACGCATTAACTACAACAATTATAAATGAAACTAGGACAAACATTTAATATATGATTTTATAATTGTAAAGGTCAGATCGCAGTTGGATGAGTAAACTTCCAGGAAATTATGTATGCTTTAAATCTGCTACTGCGTTATAAAAAAAATCTTAATTCGCTTATGTGAGTGATACACATACTATAATGCCTTTCATCAGTCATAAATATAAAGAAAATGTTATAACTTTGTTAATGATTTAATAACGTTTCTTTATCATGATTTAGTTCACTGTATCTAATCAATATTCTCTATGATGTACAGAATAAACGATTCTCTGACATGAAATTCATGGAAATCAGTTCTGGTGTGCAGAAACAAATCCAATCCCTTTCTCTAATCACTTTGGAAAACTCAAATATTTTAAGACATGACAAGAGGAGCAAGAATTATGATTAATTAACATAATTTCAGAGCGTAAATCCGCCATCTTGTGTGTATACGAATACAAACGTATTAGCCTAGCCGTACCAATGGGGTATATTAGGGACCCCAAGTTTTTTTTATATTTCTCGAATAACTCTTTTAATATAAATCCTACATTTCACAAACCTTTTGTATTTAAATGTTGTATGAAGAGTTCATCAATATCTTCATATATTTTCATATATTATTTTTTTTACATAGTAAATAGACCCATCGGGAGACGCCGTTGGTTTCGAGCCGCCGCACAGTGGGACGGATCATGAATTCAACTGCCAAAAATCTGTAACTTCGTTTTCATTTGAACTAGACTCATGAAATTTATAATACATATAGATGATGATATATTCTTCAATATCAAATAATATATCAAAATAACAACTGTGAAAATTTTACAATTATGCCATATTATTCTGAATAATTTTGTATATTAAATTACTAGCGTTATCTGTTAACCAAAAAACAATATTTTTATAAATAATAGACAATAAAATACAATATTTCATGCTTGTTTGAGATATTTATTATTCTAAAACCAATAAATTTAAAACTTCTTCATCAAAACCTTTATTTGAAATGAACAATATATAAACATAATTGCTATATATATTTATATATTATAAACCCCCTCCTACTTGCCTGGACACAGTCGAGAGGGTAAAATCCGATACCAACATGGTAGAAGATGTACGTCCAATGCCAGCAATAGCCAAGAGAGGGAAACTCTTTACAAAAAAACCGCATACTAAGACGGCTCGGGTTCCCGCGGTATGGACACGAAAGGGGAGCCCTCACGTCACGTGTGAGACTCATGTTCCTTTGGCCTCAACTACGCGAGTGAGAGCCTTGTGACTGGCAAATGATGATGATGATGAAGCATAGAATAGGCTTTATTATAGTACATATAATAATAATGTGCAATTAAAAATCGTAAAGATACACACAATTGAATTTGATGCTCTGCAAATATCTCGCACGCTTGTTTTTGTCCTAATGTTTAAAAATGGAATTACTCAAAAAGTACATGGCAGGATTTTTTTATTGCCGTTATTAATTCATATATTTTCTCTGACCAAATTGCATTTAAAAATCCAATCAAAGTTAAAACTTTGGATAATTAAATATATTCGCTTAATTTTTTCGAAAATGGAAAATATATTACGATTTTTTTTAGATATTTATGCAAATATCATTTGGCTTTTTTCTAAAACTTCCATAAAAATCATTTTTGGCAGTAGAATTCAAGATCTATCCCATAGTGCGCCGATAGACGGATCGATTAAACAAATTCGTATTGGTTCATTCTTTTGGCCATAACATTTTTGTTTTTTTATATGATTTCTGAATTACTTTATTCATAATATACTTTCTAATATTTACATTGATCTCTTTTTAAACCCTTCTATACGAATTAGTCATCGATTTGTTAGATTTGTTCTTATGTGTCAGCGGTCTTGCTGTGGTCACTATATAATTAATTGATATGTAAATCGAATGATTTTTTCAGACCTTAGGCCTTTCACATTACCGATCCAGTCATGCTCAGACAATTGCAATATTATAATGCGAGTTTATGACTTTATTTAAGTGCCAAAACAAATGTATTTCAATAAGTTTTCATTTAAGATTACGAGTGATTAGTGCGTTGTGATGTCAACGAACTGGTGCACTCCGGTACAGACATGTTATGCATTTTGCATGTCTTTCGCGGTGTTGTTACGGTCATTACAGTGGCATGCCGTGTCGTTCAGTAGAAAATTATGTCACACGGACGGGTCAAATGAAAAATTCTCAGCGTCATATGGTCGATAATGGTTTTGGCAACTGTTAGCAAGTGCCGGGAGCGTATAGGCATAACCCATGTTTTCAGAAGAGTTCCTAGCGATGCTGTATCTCTGCCATTCATTTGGCTGTTTGCCCAGCGATTATTTCTGTCGGACTCGAGTGCAAGCGTACTGGCTTAAAGGGGGATGGAGAGGTCTGGCCCTCTCACTCTCATCGATTTTAGTTTGGCTACGCGTTCCCTCCTTACTACCGAGTCGGGCCTCTAGTACACATTCGCGCATTGCGGATGTTCCACAACAGTGGTTCGAAACAGGCACAGAGCGTATGACTTATGGCGGGCAACTACGAGTTGAATGACATGATCGTGCACGATGACTGCAAAAAAAAAATCATTTAGCATGTCCCAAAAACTCAAATAATAAATATATTTTTCAGAAGGATACTGCAAAGACTCTTTCTTAGTTAAACGAATGTGCTATCAAATGTATGATTTTATAAAACTTGAAAGAATAAACATCTCGTACATGTAATTCAGGCCAGATCCCGTGGAGAAACAGCGTTGAATTGAGGTCGGTGAATTGAAATAGGGGTGAGGAGGGTGTGATACACCTTTGTCCAGACAATGGAGTCGGCTGTCCTGAATATAATTTTTTTTAAGGACAACTTTTGTATACATTTTACAAATATTGATCAAGCACAAAGTAAATTAGTCGTTATATCATCAGTTTTTTTATTTAGCGACACATCTACAGGAAATAATGAGCGTTAAACTTATCAATGATGTATCTGCAAAACGAATGCATCTTTGGAATAACTCGCACGTGGATTTTTTTATAAAAACGTTATTAATTTCCGATATCAATCACCATTCGTCATGATGTGACGTCCTATAATAATATATCGAATTATATGTACATCATTTGTCCCATGTCGTAATTGAACTTCGGTTCAAGGATCAAATACATTCGCAATTACGTGCTGTACGATCAGACAATTTATCGTTATTCATACATAATCTCAATCGTTTTGCAGTTCAATGGCGAAATTTGATAGAAAAACATTCGTTTAAGTAATTCTATCTAGCAGACGGTTGAATAGGTTTCTAAATTGGACATAATTGGAGTGAATTGAAAGCATTCACAATTTTTAAATTTCAGCAGTGATTAGCTTGACATTTGATTCATACACAAATTATGTACTATATAATTTATGATTCGGTGTAGCGTACAATTTCAACTTTTCTTTGCGATGTAAGAAACTCGAAAGATTATGTCGAATAAACATTATAAATAAATTACTCTTCATTTATTATGATTATAATCAATTACGCATGTTTATGAAACTATGATACTAAATTAAAACGATGTAATATAATATATTTTATAATTCATAGCTACGTATTCAGCAAAGATGGAATGAAAGATTATACTCATAAGGTGAACCATTTGCTAAAAAGTGTTAGTAACATATCATTAAGAATCATGTGTAGTTTGCGTAATGTTATTGTACCTCTATGATCATTTTAATGATTATGATTATTAATTTATTTTTATACCTTAAGTGCGTTTCATTATACAACCTGTTTATTTGTTTTTATTTTGAAGAAGTATCACTGTCCTTGTACTCAACTGACTACGACTTTCAAGTACAAGATGAAATAAGAATACACTTTTATTATCTATTATTGCGCAGATGACAGGATCACTGAGTCGAGTACATAAAAGGCAGATAGATGTATCAAAATTAAAGACAAAATGACACGAGATGATTTTTCATGTGGATCAGTTGCTGATACACTATGATCAGAAAAGAGGCTACCCTACTTACATGCTCACGCTGAATTGAATCACGACGCCCTAAAAGAAGCCAGAAGACTGCTGGATTGCAAAAATGAAAATAAATCAATTTCCGCATTCGCCGGAAAATAGTTCAACGACCGCAAAGACATGGATAGAGCAAGGAAGAAAACTAAAAAATAATTCCTTTGTTTCTGAGGAAAAGTCCCGGTATCCGTAAGAAGAAAAGGGTGATTTACATTCGGTAAGAATCCGACACTGCTCCTAGAAAGAGGGTGTATATGAATATTCACCCACCTCCAGAGATAGAACCCTAATGTAGACGAGCTTTTCCTTGCCTTGGAAAATCGCTTGGTCCTTGTTATATGTTAACATCGATCGTAGAAGAGACTGTAGGGATGGTACTTGTTATCCTGATACTTATCATTATACACACGGATATCGTCAGATTTATCAAGACTCAAACGTAAATTAGTTCGATCGAATTATGACTTAGAAAACGTAGCTATAATGTGTACTTATGGATCTCAAAGGCACAAAGTTAAGACAATGTAAACAATCAAAGCCGAGATCAAATGAGATATAAGATTAAGCAGGAAAAAATCCATCATGATTTATAGCCACAGCACAACAAGAAGAACATAAAGTCGATATCTTAAAATAAATCATAGAGAGCAAGAATAAACAAAGTTTTTAAATAACACGGTCCACAAAAAAACGAATACTATATTTTAAGAAGAATTATTTGTTCTGAAACGATTCCCCTAAACAAAATATTTATATGTATGTATTTTAAATTTCGCGCATTGTTATGTCCAGGTGTTCATTGGCGTTAAATGGCAATACTGTTATGTCACAATAGCCAACGACCAATGGGCAAAAATGTAAACAAAATGATGAAACTTGTCAGTAAACAGCTGTTTTAATTCTCGAAGAATTACAATTTGCTAAGAGTATGGAACTGCATTTTCTCACTTATGATCCTGACCTAGAACAAGTTTAAAATTCCAACGGGCCTGCAGATTTGCATGACTGGATATCAAGAAATGTATAACCAACTTGAATTTTACACGATTTTTTTATACCACAGTGTTGTACGTTTTTAAAATAACACGGTTTATCCTAGCCGTGCCGAAGAGGTGTATTGGGTACCCCAAGTTTTTGATCTTACTCGAATAACTTTTTTAATATAAATACTACATGCCACAAACTTTTTGTATTTGTTTAAAAAAGTCTAAATAATAAATTTTATAAATAACCATTGACCTTTATTTTCCGCAATTAATAATAACAATATTCGCTTCTGTAGACACGGGTGCGATGTGTTTTCTCGCTTGCATCCGATACGATGTGCCAAGTGCGAGTGAAGCGTATAATAGTGACACGTGCCGCGAGAATTTGGCGGTTGGTCTAACGGCGGCGTGTCCTCAGTCTACGGCGAAACATCGCCTAGAGCGTTGTCATATCCACGTCATATTGATTAGTTAAAAAATCCAAAATATCGACCAAATTATCAATACTTATTTTTATTCTTAGAATAATAAATTCAAAATATTGATGCAGAATTCATCAATAGCTTGACTTGAAATGCTTGGGGTTTCTCAGAGACCCACATCGGATGACGCAATTGTTTTTGAGCAGACAGATGGGTTAATTTAGGGAACCAATCTTCAAACTGATATGAAATTTCATCTATCTTTGGAAGAGTTGGTGTTAATACTTACCCTTGCAATTAACCCTCGTTTTAAGATTTTCTTTCGACAATATATCAGTAATATCAGTCATTACACTTTATGACGTTGATTTTACTAAAAAATTAATCCCGATTTTGAACTAAGTATATATAACTTAATTTTATTAATAGATGTGCAAATAAATTAACCCTCCACATTAAACAAACGAAATATCTTACAATCCAAAAAAATAAATTGTTTATTTATAGCGATCTTGCATCTATCAATTGGCCATTCTTGATTTGCAATTTGTTGCTGTCCCATTTATTTTCACACATAAATGGCGTTAGCACTGCATCAAAAAGTATACCAATTGACCTTTGAACCAAATGATTCAGACCACCTACTTTGTTAAACTGAACAAAACGTCAATTCCAAATTGTTAATTTTGCGTAATTGCTCTTTGTGGTAATTTTTTTACCACCGTTTGTTTGTTTGATTTCATATGAAGAACAAAGGATTACGATAATGTTTTATCACGTCGTGTTTCCTTGTTGCATTGATAGTGCTGATTTGACCGAATTAACATAAATAATAACAAAGCCCTTATAATTGTTTAGCACACATAATATATTGAAAATATAGATAATTTACAAGCTTCAATGACGTTCGTTTCCACGATTCAATTACAACTATGCACTATTGCAATTTATGTAATGGACTATGGTAAATTATAAAGTAAAAGTTGTGGTTTATTCTGCAATACGACTCGATAGGATTGGCACAAAATGAATAAGTATTTTACGCTTTTTTAACAACTGTTTTATGATTAAATTTACTTTAATTTATTTCTGATTTCACACCGTAAAATACATACAACTTATATTTTTTATTACAATAAAATTGATTTAAAAAATATTACATATAAATAAAATGGAAACTCTATATATAATCGTATTCTACCAGCCCTAACGCGGCTTTCAGTACAAACTCGGTGCACGTGCACTCAGTTTGCACTTAAAAAAGAATCGATTGGAACGTTACACTACGATGTAAACTCTGACTATTTGTGTATTCATACAATGTTTTTTATAATATTTAAATAACGATAAAAAATATACATCACCATTAAGAATTTGTTTAATTTTGCATGATAAAATATGTAATTGGGGTCAAATCAAATTATTTCTACTAATTATGCGCATAGGAGTCGAGGTTATCTCATAACTCTCGCTTACAATATTATTTTTTGGATATTCCTTTGTGTTTCAATGGTTTCGCCTGTGATTCATCACTCGTCACCATCGGCAATAACTAAGAATCTGCATCATTGTTCTTAAGAATCGTTTTATAAAGTAGACACATAAAATTAATTCTCAATGAATGATTGTTAGTTTTGTCATTTTGTATTAATTTTATATATTTCCAGGATATAATTGTATTGATTGATGTAACTCTTTCGTTTATTTTATTGGAAATATCATTCTTATGATTAAGTTGATCCGGTTATGATTCAATCTCAGCTGATGTATATATATTTACATTGGTTCTACAATGAACTGTCGATATCCAAGTACGCAGGCACTCGTCCAGTACACATGTCCTCAATTTCAGTGCACGTGCACTTAAAATATATACAGTTGTGCGGTTTCTGCTGAAATTATCACATATAAATATTATTTCGAAGATTTAATTAAAATAACAAACATCATGTAAAAGAATACCTTTTAGTTTTGTTTATCAACAAACAAAAGCTTACAATTAGAGTGAAACCCCGTTCCAACGTTTTTCAAGGAACTGATAAAAAAACATAATTTGAAGGAAAACGTAGATTCGGGGTACTAAAATAAAAAGAGCGGGAAAACGTAAATTCTGGGCACGTAAAAACGGACTTTCACTGTACATATATTGTTATTAATATAAATAAGTAATACTTTTCAATATATTAATATGACGCCGTAATATACATAATATTGAATATAAAATATAAAGATAATTATTTTTTAGCTATTTTACTAGCATACAATTCATGATCATATAATTTATAATTTATCAACAAACGTTTCGTTAAATATTATGCTAAGAATTATATTTAAAAAGTTGAATTTCATTTAAAATGTTGATGTTGAATAAGTATACTGACTTTAATAAATCATTGCATCGTTATAAATAAATTGTATCCATATTATAAAAGTATTTGAGAAAATTAGTGGTCGAAATATTGTTTGCTATGGCCACAAATGTAACTGGCTGGAAAGTACAAGTGGGTGTGGCGATTTGTTGACAGTTGACGCATCGACATGGCCGCGTTTTGGCCGCTCCTTCTTCTGTCAATCCTTTCCTGCACGATTTGTAAAGTTATTTTATTCATATATGATAATACTTAGTTTTTTAATAGGATTAAATATGACATATTATATAGGGAAACGGCAAATATTGCTAGAACTTATGATTCATTCAAAATAATAGTCGTTAGTTTTGAAATATGTTTAAATAGTTATGTGTTTGTAATATTTTTTTAAAGATATTTACCATATTGTACCTAATCGTCGTAAGTAATGTTAAAAATAAATTATTACATTAATAAGACATTCGCATCATGGCAAATATGACCAAAGTTAATTGATCTAAATTGATATATACGAAGTAAGATAAAAAATAATTGTTGCATTGTTAGACATTACCCTGACGTATCTTAACATTGTTAGCCAAATCGAATTCTTTACTGTTGGCTGGTGAAGAGTTTATACATGTTTTTGTGTGCTCGACGTTTTTTATCTGATGAAAAGTAGAAAATATAGAAAAAATGTTTTTTAGCCGTAAACAACAACGTTATTATAGCGATCTGTCGATATTAATATAATTTAAATATATTAACTTATATATTGTGAGAACAGATTATATAAACATGAGTGTTTTAATAATAACTTTAGTGTTTAATTAATTTATGCCAATTATTATCGTTTTAGGTAATGCACTGGAGTGTTATGTATGCAACGAACAAGACGATAACAACGAAAAATGCACGAAAACCATTAAAACTTGCGAGCAAGAAGAAGACGTGTGCGTAACTGAATTAAAATGGGGAAGTACTCCATATTGGTCGCAAGGTGCTTTGAAACAGTATTACGTTTCTAAACGATGCGCTACTAAAGCTAATTGTATTAGATTTAGAGAGCGGAATATGCCATATTGTACACACATTTGGTACGAAGATTGGTCCTGTTCAGAATGCTGTCAGGGCGATCGTTGCAATTATTTCATAATTGTTAGTATTTTTTTTTATCGATAACATACAGATGTATTTCATACTTATTAATATTATTTTTATTTAATTTTCAGAGTGGCAGCACGACTATAAAATATAATATGCTGATGACATTCGTTCTTTTAATCTCTGTTATTTTTTATAATACAAAAATGTAAAAGCTCTGAATACGTTTGATAGTTGAAAAGAATCTCCAGAATGTAACACAAATTCTTATCTGCGCTGCCTCATTTTTATTATTTACACATTAATCATATGAAAAATTATGGATTGCATCATAATAACATTATCAAACGTTACACTGTGACTATTCATGACTAAGCCCAAATGTAAAATAATGAGTTGATATTATTAATACGTTTATATTTTTGTATATAGAAGTGGGTCTGAAATGTTAATCTTTTTAACGCAAATCAGTAATATAATTTAATTTTAATAAATTTGCCGTCCAAATAAATACTTAGTAAAAATAGATTACGGCCATCGTAACTGCATCACTTACGGTGTTTCAGTTAAAGATGGAGTGTTTAATATTATTTTACATATCGTATTTTTTACAATTTGTCATATAATTATTAAGATGAAATATTTTTAACGGTTAATATTTAAAAAATCCATCAATTGGTTTTATTGAGCCATTATTTTTAATGAATTCCATAATCGGTGGAACAAAATATTTTTTAGTGATCCGTCCATTGTATCACATATATGTAAACGCTAGTACAAATTATCATATATTGATGGAAAAGAATCTTTTCTACTTATCATATCAATGAAACTTTATTAAATGTATTTTATTAATTTTTTTGCTAATCACATTATTATGTAATTAAATATTTGATAATTGTATTTTATACAATTTCTGCAATATTTTATTATACTGAAACTATTCAATTTATGACATTTTCAATATGATTTTATTATAACAATTTCAATGACATTTAAATCATTCCGTTATATATTAATAGTTTTTTTTTTATTGCGTATATCATTAATTTTTATACTCGTTTATTAAATTGTGCCTTATAGAATTGTACATGCCTTATATATTATAAATTAGTTGATAATTTGAATTTTATATAAATATCTTGATAAATCTATTTATAATAGTGTATTCCTCATGAGAATGTCTGCGGAAGAATCGAAAAATTGTTTTCACTCACGGAATACACTGATTCATGGTCTGATTCAATAAAAATGACTTTTTTATGAATATGTATTACCGATGATGAAGAATTGTGTTCATCAATCCATAGATAATTACTTTGTACAAAGGTTGTTAATTTTTAATAAATGAAAAAAGTATACGTTTTTTTTAATAATCATTTTAATTATATATATATTTAACGATTAAACAACATCAACATAAATAAAAGAATAGACAAACTAAAAATGATAATATCGTTTCCGTTTGTTTGAGTATAGCGGCGCCATTTTTATTGCATGCATTTTCTGTACAGCAAAAAACACAAAAGTATTCGTCTCTCGTGCGGTCGCATATGTTCCATCCCAGGCCTCGGTTCATGTCTTCATCATCAAATTTGCACGGCCCCAGGCCGCATTCCCGTTTTAATACAAAACCTTGCTGTTCTGAAGAACGTAATACATTAAAATAAACTACATAAAATAGTATGATTCATCTTATACTTACTGTTTTTTATAATGTGAGTTACGCATCTATCGGATATTTCGGGACATGGCTGAATCGCTTCGGGACCGCATTCCTTGTTTGAATATTGGACGCATTGATAGCAAGATATGTTATTTGATATTCCATTCACTGCAATATGAAAATTTAAAACATTGCTTTTATTAATTATTGAATTAATAATGCTATAATAAAAGTCAACTGTTTTTTTACAGTTTAAAAATAATAATAATAAATTAAATATCATTACTTTTATTATTTTTTATTTTTTTATAAACTATTATTCCACTTTTCCTCATAACTGAAGAACGTGACCATGTGCATGATTTCCCTTATGGAGGACCATGGATATCGTTTTCATGGGAATATAATATAACTAATAATAATACGATCCATTCAATAGAACAAATACTCTATCTTACATGAATTATATTCTCTAACGTGATTCTCAGAAAAAAATATTTATATAAATAATAAACTAGTTGTCTATAAATCAATATTAAGTGTATCTGGACTTATGGTATTCATATCTAGAGCACAGCATCCTCCTCGCTTCCAATCGAAGATCCTATGCATGATCACGGGTGCACCTTCATTTGTGCCTAACGATATGATTTAAAGGTCCCCTCTGTGATAGAACAAATCGAGTCATACATAAATAAATATAGTCTAAGACTAAAAAATCAACCCAACAAACTGGCACCACAGCTGAGAGAAGAAATTTCATTAATGAAGAGACGCCTAGAAAGGAGTAGAACCTCGCGTTCGAAATAGGATTTTTTCCCTTCAAGTGATTAGTTCAAATTAAAGCAACTAAATGTAATAGCTTACATATTGTGCTATGTTATTAATAAAATAAAAAAAATGTATTCTCAATTCCACGTATTGTTACGTCTCGGTGTTCATTGGTGCAAAAGAACATAATTTTACATTACAATAGCCAATGACCAATAGGTAAAAAAATAAACAATACGAGGACTTGCAATTCGCTAAGAGTATGGAACAGCATTTTCTCAATTATGTTCTCGACCTAGAACAAGCTTTAAAATTCCCACGGGACCTGCAGATTTGTATGGTCGGATATTAAGATATGTATAAACAATCTGTGAAACAAAAAACACGGAAGTGTTTTCCTAATAATAAGAAAATTCAACAATACAGGACAGTAAAAGCACATAGACGTGTCGTTGTGCATTATTTTATTTTTAATTAAAATACATATGTATGAATGATACTTTAAATTATTTTATTTATTGGGTTTTCATTATTATCTTTTTTACACGATTTTCTATACCACAATGTCGTTCTTTTTTATTATCATATATATATTAAGGAACCAATAAACGTATCTACCATGTAAAAAAGGTGTTGATAATAATTAATTAGAGTGAAAATAAAATCCTACCTATTCATATTGCACATAAATTTGACATTTGTTAATTTCACCGATAATGTAAACAATAATAATATTAAAAAAAAAAAACAAATGAATAATTATTTTATTTTAAAAAACATCAGCTATGCGACCTAATTCATTCCGTCAGTTGTGTTTTATTTATTTTTTAATTAATTTCGCAACTGATTATGAATATTTGAAGTATACATAGTATATTTGAGGTATACTGCAAAAGTACATGGTGCGAAAAGAACTGGATGGCGATCGATAGAGGGTAGCTTATATGGGCGGGTCGTAATATTACCTCACCCCTACTTGAATTCAACCCTCGCTAACGTCGACACGATAATCAGAAGTCATTCTGGTCACATGGAGCGTTAAAATTGCCATTTTCTGAACAATGACATTGATCTGCATATAACTTCTCTGATCATGATATTATAATTATCACGATATCATGGTAAAAATTATAAATTTAACTAATCCAAGGATTTTAACGACAATAATAGAGTATTTTAAAAATAATTACTGGAAAAATATATATGTAGATATACTAAAAATATATTCGTAACGTAATCAAAGTGTTCCGATGCCAATTTATTGGCTGAATGAGCAATTATCCTCCGCCAAACAAAACCATTTCCTGCTATTAACCGATTATTCCCTTGGCAGGATATAGTCTCTGCCAATTTGAATTAACTCATGGACTGCGCTTCGCCAATGAACTCAGGATTGATTTAAATGAAAATATGCAATACGAATGCGCTCGTATATACGTCATACAAATTTATTTTACATAAGAAATATTAGAAAATCTTTGAATAATATTTCCATAAATTATAAATAAAATCAAATTATTTAATAAAAATCTATTTTAATATCTGCGTCTTATAAATTACGTTCGTGCATAAACGCTGAAAGCAAAATCGAATTTTATCACCAATACCTCGATGAAGCATTATGGATATCGGGTGAAATGCCGGTAATGGAATAACCGGAATTGCAGGAAATACGTTTATACCTCTACAAAATCGAATCTTGAAATATTTATAATAAAAAAATACATGCAAATATATGTAGTCGTGTATTTCCATGCCTTTTAATTAATATTTATAATGATAATCATTATTAATGGAGAATTTTATTGTGATATTGAGCTTGAACATGAATAAAACAAAGATATGTTAATCAAATTATAATTAACGTAATAAGTATCTTATTTTATAGCAATAAATGCATGATTTAGCAATAATTATGTTGTCATATATTCCTGGAAACATATGAAACGACTGCGATGAAATTTTGCTTATCATATCAATATCAATTAGTGGCGTAATGCAAATTTTCATTCAATTATTATATAAAAATTGATAAAAGTCACGGAAAATAGATGTTTTTTTCAGATGTGAATGATTAAAATACCTGAGCTAAAAATTGATGACGTCACCAGAATTATTTGTATTAATTTGTATTGATTAAAATTCATGATTGCTCTGTTGTATTAGAACAATGTTTATAAACACTATTGATTATTGTCAGATGTGCAGGATAGCGCGAGCGTCCTTTCGAATACACGGATGAAAGCTCTCTGAGAGATGCTGAGTTTGTTGCGAATACAGGACGTAAAGAGGAGCACACACCCCCCTAGTCCTAGCAGACGTTCTATATTATCTCATCGTTACGCCTTTTGGAAATATATAAATATTTAATCAACGAAAGTATGAAAATTAACGTAACTTTTCGATGCGAAAATTTAACATTATTTTATCAGATTATGGCATATCATATTATATATTTTTTTTTTAAATATAAATTTATTAGATTTTTTTGTATAAAAATCATGTACAGCAAACATATCAAACTTACGGCCCGCGGGCCACATGTGGCCCCTAAATATCGGGTCATGTGTTAACACTTAATCAATAATTTCATAAAATATCTATATTTAATTCGGCGAGAATTCCTTGCTTTCTTAAGTAAATTAAACACTGATAATTCCGTTTTTTTCATACTATACACCAAGGTACGTTGGATATCCTGCTTCAAGGTTCTTAAACAATTCTGGGACTTGAAAATAGAAATATGATTGTAAGTAAAAATTTAGATACACGTTTCTTTTTGGCTCAATGTGGCTATAAGATTTATCCTTCACAGTGGCGGATGGTGACTTTTTGGGGCCTGATGCTAATTACATTTTATAGGCTTCTAGTAGCATAATAATTTTGGTAGTCAGTTGTCAGAGGATGAGAGAGAATTATAAAAAAATAATTCAGTCTCTCATCTCTCATAGTCGATCGGTATTTATTTTTTATAAATGTAAGTATAGGGAAAGCTAAACTTTGGTTTGTTTTATTTTATTATATTATTTGAATTTATGGGTTATTTAATATATTCTTTGAGTTAGTGACGTCTTTAAATCCGTCGGAAAAAAGAAAGCAAAACTAAATTCCATAAAATAATGAGTAAGGTCATGGGGAAGGCCCCCAAGAACTGACCCTTCATGCTTGGATATAACAATACACTTATACTATTTCAATTTAAAACTGGAAGGAAAGTCTTTAGAAAAAAACAGTGTAAAGAGGTTTAACGCACTTTTCGACAGGCAATATGAAGAAAGAAATTATTTTAAAATAAGTTTTTTTTATTCTCTTCGACGTATTCTATAAATATATAATCAGTATCTAATCAAATGCAAATGGAGGTAATTGAGATACAGTGTAATTGAGATTTGAAAGCAAAATTCAGTGAAGTTGGTGTACCTGGATTTTGGTTTATTTGAATCGGATTGGAAAATAAAATTACTTCCATGTTTGGAGTCCGTGTGAGTAATTCTTTTTAATTATGAAAGGAAAAAGACTTCCGTTAAATCCAGAATTTTTGACATTCACCAGGGTCAGTTTTGATAGTAATCACTGCGAAAAAGAATTCTTCCGAAGTAGGAAAAATAGTGTCAGGAAGAAAATTTTAATATTGTCGTTCAGTTTGCTGATTTTCCGTAGAGTACAAAATTGGCATAAAATATCACTTATTCGATCGTATAAAATTCCAGCATACGTAGAAAGAGATTTTTTTGATTTCTAATGAGACGAGTGAAATTTCTTAAATTTTTAGACAGAATCGATGAATGATCTAAACGTCATACCGATAATTGCTTTCCTTATGGAGACAAAACAGTGGCATAGCTAGAAATTTTAATCCCTGCTGAAAATGTGGCACCCATCTCAAATATTTCCACACCAATCCTAGCTTCCTTGGTTTGTTGAGCTGAATCAAGCCTTTCTGCAATCTCCGATGTTGTCAAAAAAGGTTTTTGATCTAACGTGATCTTGACAGAACTTTCCAGTAGACCCAATATATATGTATGATTTAAAAGTCAAAATTCTTGACTGTACTGCTTCTTCTCTTTTATCTTTTTTATCAGCTCATCCTGATGTTACAAATACTTATTTTTGTAGAAAAATTCTGGGGCCCCCAGGGCCACATAAATACCAAGGGGCCCCATGCTTTGCATCGGATTTCCTTAAGGTACTACGCGCCTCTTGACAGATCGCGAATTATCGACCACATGGTTGACTGAAGAGATTTTCTCAAATCTCACAGTGGGATTTATGATGCAGTAAGCGCAAATTTTTAGCAGGGGCCCTCGGCATTTAGGTAAAGCCCAGGGCCCTGATTCCTTGCATCGTTTTGCTTCGAGGTAGCTTTAATGTATCTGGGGAAAAAAAATATTGATAAATAAATAAAGATTTTTTGAGAAAAACGAAAAATCCACATATTTT
>JAGXCT010034239.1:0-16829 GCA_022495035.1 Philopotamus ludificatus
TTACATTTGCACAATGTGGTGATTTTAAATTCTTAAAATTATCTTATATTAAACGAGAATCATAACCGCTACAAGACGGTAAAACCTTTACTTCAAATGAGGAGGTCAAAAATCACTTGGCAAAGGGTATTGGACTAGAATGGACAATATATAATTCATTTTCATATAAAAATTACTTTCCGAACAACCTGATGTTTTAAAAATTCCAGTGTCCCACTGAGAAAATTCACAGTTCGATACGCGAATATGATAAAAGTGTTTCGCTCCTTTTGCGTTGCGATGAAAGCTCCACAGTTTCAGTGCTGAATCACATTTTCCGGCACTTTCATAAGATGCAGCATACACGTGCGAACGTGTAGCGTCGAGTATCGAGTACTCGGCGCAAAGTGACACGGTTCTCGCATTATTCGCCTCGAAAGTTGCCACGGTGCATTGTATACGAGTATATACCGTATATAATACGTTGGCAATATTTTGCAATTTTTAATCGGATCAATCGGCGGGCAGGAAGTCGTCTCCGAGTCCCATCAAACACATCCGGCTTTCAGGGATCCCCGATACTTGTGTCTGAAATTCAATTATGGTAATTTGTCTATGGCGCCGCGGAGATCGCGTCTGGAATAACCAGACGAAATTCAATTTGATCAATTATCTTTGGTCTCGGCGGTCCTAATTTTTATTGAAAACACTGCATTTGCCGCGGTTATTTCGTTACGTAATGCCGCCGCAGTTTTTGCATGCAAATTCGTTTAAATTGCGTCGAGCAAAAATAAATACGACCGGGATAATTTTTGTGCACGGCAAGTTATGATTAATAAATATAATCGTAACTGTGCACACTAATTGGATGGGTTAATTCTGCGCGATGGGCGACACAAACTTAATAAAAAAAATACTGGAAACACAGCAGCGCTTCTCAATTACAACAATATTTTTTTTAAACAAAATGCATATATAGAAAAGTCAGTATCCACTTTTCATCAGTAATTGGTGCAGAGATGCGACTATCCCGGGCTAGCTTGACCCGGCTCCCTAACCACCCTAGAGCAAATGTTGGGATAGTACCTTGAGCCGTTTTCCACCACACTATCACTCCCTACAAATACGCCATGTCCTTCAAGTCCCAGGCTGTAGTGGCAACGAGGAAACACGTTCGGATTGAAGCAACGCCACACTGTCTGCTGCTCTAAAAGCTAGTGGATCGTCATCATCATCATGATCAGATCAACTCAGTGGTCATGTTATTTAATTTTTTTATCGTCGATCACAACACTGAAACCACTTTTATTGATGTTTTTTTATTCATTAAAAACATACAAGAATATTGACTGCATCATTTCCGCATTTTTGCAAATCTTTTCAGCGAATGTTTTGCGTCATTTCCTTTTCTGTATGGTCCGCATCTTCACACGTGTTTGAGGTGTGAATTTTTTTAAAAAAAATACTGAAACGTTCACGTTGGAACGTCTGAAAGGAAACCGAAACTGTCACCTGCCGCTACTAGTAAAATATAATAAAATAAAACGGCGTTTTCACTAAACCGTGCTAAAAGATAGTCGAGTGTATTAGAAATTAATAAATAAATAATAATTACTGAAACGATGTGTATAAAATATGAAGTTGGCATCAGATTTGACGTCTAACCTAACCTTAATTAGTCTAACATAATTTTACTTAACCTAACCTTCATTAGTCTAATATAATTTTACTTACCCTAACCTTAATCCAACATGATTTTATTTAACCTAACCTTAATTTAAGCTAATCTGACCTAACCTAACCTTGCTCTAACATAAAAAAATTTGACTTAAAAGGGGAGATATCATACAAACCTTTTACATTATTCAAGTAATGTTTGATTCTGAGCTATGATCCTTTATTTTCTTGTTTGACTAACCTAACCTCATTAAGTCGATATAATAATCGCCTAATCTTATTCTAACCTAACCTAACTTTGCATAACCATTTTTCTAATCTAACCTTAATTAGTCTAACATAATTTCACTTAACCTAACCCTAATCTACATATAACGATCTATTACGATAACAGAATCTACTACGATATTATTTAACCTAACCTTAATCTAACGTAACCTAACCTCACTTAGTTTAATCTAACCTAACCTAACCTTACTCTAAGTAAACCTAACCTAGCTTAGTATAACATAATCATATTTAATCTGACATAACCTACCTTTTTTTACTTAAAAGAGGAGATATCCTCATACAAACCTTTTACATTATTCAAGTAATGTTCGATTCTGAACCATTATCCTTCCTTTTCGTGCTTACCTTACCTAACATCAACCTTAACCTAACCTAACCTTCATTAGTCTAACATAATTTTACTTACCCTAACCTTAATATAACATGATTTTATTTAACCTAACCTTAATTTAAGCTAATCTAACCTCACTTAGTTTAATCTAACCTAACCTAACCTTGCTCTAACATAACCTAGCTTTTTTTACTTAAAAGGAGAGATATCTTCATACAAACCTTTTACATTCTTCAAGTAATGTTTGATTTTGAGCTATGGTCCTTCGTTTTCTTGTTTGAATAACCTAACTTCATTTAGTCGACATAATTTTACATAGCCTAACCTTATTCTAACCAACCTTACTTTGCATGACCTTATTCTAATCTAACCTTAATTAGTTTAACATAATTTTACTTAATCTAAGCTTAATTAGTCTTACATAATTTTACTTACCCTAACCTTAATATAACATGATTTCATTTAACCTTACCCTAATCTAACGTAACCTAACTTCACTTAGCTTAATCTAACCTAACCTAATCATAATCTAACGAAACCTAACCTCACTTAGTATAAAATAATCTTATTTAATCTGTCATAAACTATCTTTTTTTACATAAATGAGGAGATATCTTCGTACAAACCTTTTACATTCTTCGAGCAATGTTCGATTCTGAACTATGATCCTTCCTTTTCTTGTCTTCGGAGTCCATCTTACTTTATTCTGCATAGTTTTTTTAATCAATTATGTCATTTACATTTTTGTCTTCAGGTTTATCCAGCTTTTAAGTAACTTAAGATGCGTAGGCTCACATTACATTTATCTTTTATCTTCTTTTTATTCTTTGCGTTCTACTTAGTGTAAAGATTTTGTCTTAGGATAATCCATCTACAATTTTTTTTTAATTCCTTTGAAATAGGGATTCTGAAGAATATCGGTAGTCTTCTTTTGCTACTTTTTTCATAACGTTTCTGACAATAATCACATGACCATCTTGCTAAACACGTCTTCTTCATCATCATCGTTTTCTATCTTGGAATAGGAATACTTCTATAAAACTGTGGAATTGTTCTATATCTCTCTTTCTTGGAAGATTTGTATTACTATTGTTTATCCTGTATCTAACATCCTCAGAGAAGGGAATAGTAAAATTGATTATTGATAAATTTGTGTATAGAATAAAGCCAGGATTAATTATTATTCAAAATATTTTGCGTAAGAATTTAAAACTTAAAGTTATACTCTATTGGGATTAACTTAATCATAATACAATTTCAATAGAACGATATCTATATATATACATAATATTGCGTTCCTATGAGGATTGAGGTTATAATTTTCTTTAAATCTACGAAAGTTTTAATCGCCTAAATTACAAATTCGTTTGAATTTTAATTTTACATAAATATTCGTTGATGTTTTATTATTATGTTAATCGTTGTTTTTGTAACTGTTGTATTTGTTGACTCTGGGCGTGTGTGTTTATTAGTGTACGCGTGATCGGATCCAATCGAACGGCAATATCGCGATCAAACTGAGCTAATCTGGCGTACGTGACCCGACAGTTGGCAACCACTGATGTACGACGTATGCAAACTGTGCACACGTTCGCTGTTTGCGAAAGCTCCCGTGTACCGGTTGCATCCGCGGTTTGGACGTGCTAATCAAAGGTTTCATTATGGCACGCCGAAATCCCTGGGACGTGTCGAAACACCACGAAAGCCTCGCAAATTATGCGAAAAATAATGCGGGAATAGTTACAAGTAACCCTACTATAGCACGGTAGATAGGTTCTTAAAAAAAATCTAAAACATGTATAATTTTTAAGCTTATCAAAGCCATTTTAATTTTATTTAAAATTTGGCATATTTTTTGCGTAAAACAATACAATATTTAACTATTTTCTTCCTCATCGCTGCTATCACCTTCAGTCTCTGTATTATTTTCATCATTTGGGTCTATGCCCTCTTTAAATAATCTGTGATTTTGTCTTGTTTACTATTCTTTGAAATCTCGTTGTGGATCTCTTGGCATGGAAACAGGGAATTATGTAGCTATCATTTTATTTTCGCCCTCGTTTAAAGGATGAGTCAGTATTCAAGAAGAATGGGTATAGATTTAAGAAGTTAATTAATTAATTTCACAAACTTCATCACTGCTTTTCTCCTCGCAAGTCGACTTGATGTTTCAATTGCTTGCAATACATTTCTTCAAAAAAATCCCTGATTTCCTGATCCCATTTCCTGATTTCCTGAAAATTTATGATGGTGTTACGGAGAAAACGTGTTGTATGAGGGTACCTGTTGTCCTGCGATTCTGACTTTATATCGTCAATTTTTAGCATCTATTTTCTAAAAAATATAGTTTTAATTTCGCATATATCGCTTCTATTTCGCATATATCGCTTCTATTACATTGATAAGGAATAAATTCAATTAAAAAATAGTCAGTAACAATCTGTAGTAAATATAAACCGTGTAAAAAACATCTCGATTCAGTTATATCTAAAACCATTGTATTGATATTTAGTATCGGATTGTGACTTTTTGGGGCCTGATGCCCCAAAATTGAAACATTTTTATGGCCAAAAATATAATGTATCAGCCTCGGTATTTATCGGACATGAAAAAAACTCGAATGATTAACGTTTTGTCAACATTAGACTAGAGGTAATACTCGTATAACACGTTTTCTTCCTAATATAATCAGAAATTAGCAGGGAATTAAATCAGTGGCATTTTAAAACTGCCTCGGTATTCATCGGACATGAAAAAAGCTCGAATGATTAACGTTTTGTCAACATTAGACCAGAGGTAATCCTCGTATAACACGTTTTCTTCCTAATATAATCAGAAATTAGCAGGGAATTAAATCAGTGGCATTTTAAAACTGCCTCGGTATTCATCGGACATGAAAAAAGCTCGAATGATTAACGTTTTGTCAACATTAGACCAGAGGTAATCCTCGTATAACACGTTTTCTTCCTAATATAATCAGAAATTAGCAGGGAATTAAATCAGTGGCATTTTAAAACTGCCTCGGTATTCATCGGACATGAAAAAAGCTCGAATGATTAACGTTTTGTCAACATTAGACCAGAGGTAATCCTCGTATAACACGTTTTCTTTCTAATATAATCAGAAATTAGCAGAAATTAGGAAAATAAATCAGTGGCATTTTGTTTTTGGGCCTGATGCCCAAAAAAGTCCTTATAATAATAAATTTTGGAGACCTTAGTAGAATATTAAATTTCAGAGGCCCCCAGTAGCATAAATTTGGGAGAGGAGAGGGTATTGTCCATTGCCAAAGAATAAGAACGAATTATACCACGTATACAATAGGTAAAAAAAATATCCTTAGTAATAAACATAAATACAGTCAGCCCTCCTATAAAGTTTCCTCTAAATTGCTTCTTTCTACAAAATGCTAATATTTTCGAGGTCAATACACTGCCCAGCGAAAAAAAGGTCAATGCTCTTTGGTTGACGAGGGATTTTGTAGATAATAGTGATTGAGAGGAAACGTTATAAGAGGGTTGACTGTATCAAATAAAAACTATATTTTACTTAGAGATATAAGTAATCTCTAAGTACACCCATTCGGATAACACGGATTCGCTTCAACACGGTTTCATAGTACACCTGAAATAAATAGAACAATATATCCCTCCAATAAATCCCTATATTAATATCTTCTAGTGATATTGAATAATAACTTTTATCTATGTTCATAATGTTTCAATAAATTTTTAGTTCTATTTCTTTTTCATACATTTGTTAATCTCGCTAACACGGTTTTGTTTAACACTGTGATCAAGCAGAACCTCTCTTTCGTGTTAAGCAAGAGATTGGTATAATTGATATACTTATATCATTGTCTATTGAATAAATAAATAAATAATTGAGTCTCCCATCTCTCGTAGTCGATCTCTATTTTTTTTATAAACGTGAGTTTAGAGTAAGCTAAACATTTGATTTTATTTTAATTAATGGTAATTTAATATATTCTTTAAGTTGATGACATTCGTTTTTTAATCCGTCGTCAAAAAATAAAATGAGACTAAATACTATAAAATAATGAGTAGGATTTTGGGGCCCCAAATGATCTGGGGCCTTTTTGAGGCCCCACAATTATCGGGGACTTGATGCTTTAGCATCATATGCACTTATACTTTAAAAAAATACTATTTGAAAGTTAAGTTGAATCAAATCAAAATAAGCTCCAAATTTCTGATCATGTTAGAGCAAAACCGTGTTGTGTGATACCGTGTTATAACAGAGTTACCTGTAATCGAAGTTTGTCATTTGTTTCTTATTGAATCAGTCTCTATTTATCGAGAACAAGCTTCTCGCATCCCCAAAGTTTTAATTGAACGAAAGTAGGTTATCCTCTTGGTCACACGTCTTAAAATTTGATTAAAAATCCGGCTCGGGACGTAAGGGCGTATGCGCCTCAAATTGCACATATTTAATGGAGCTAATCGCCGGATTGTGCGGATCGTGACAGCCGTCCAAACAACGGGATGACCCGTTTCAGAACGCAATGCAAGCTATTCCAGAACATCTATTGTGGATAAACATACAATGAGAAAACTGTCTCGTGGAATTTTCATATGCCATCCGGGAAATGCGGAAAATGCACCGCGAGATTTGCTTGCGAACAACCCGGCCGGAAAAGTGATGCGACATCGCCTGAAAAATCCCACCGTATAATAATTTTCAGCTGTATTACATTACATGGACCGCAATTGCACGAATATTGTATAATTTTCAGCCATTGTTCCAGTTTAAACGGGCGCGCTAATGAAGCGCCAGACGTTCCCAAACATTTTTCGAAAAAATATTTATAATAATTTAATTTAAATATATATGACGAAGCGTATTTTGAAGGCAATGCGCAGTTTGCACATGTGCGCATTGTCTTCACACAAACAAACTGCCAAGACCCTGTAAATGAACTTTGGAGCGAACTGGAAATTGAATAACAATTCGTCTTGAGTGCTTTGTCGAATATGTGCGCATGCACTCGGCTGCAATGGAAATAGTCACTAATTAATTTACATATTGCACAATAACCTAATTTAAAACCGGATTCCGGTATATTGCTCGCGGCAATGTGCAAGTTTTATTGAAACTCGATAGCTTTTCGAATATAGACTGTGTGAAAATTTGTTAGGATGCGTGCCAAGGGTTGGCCGGAAAAGATAGGGGTGAGGTGTGACCGGGGGAAAGAAAATGGAAGATGGGGGTGGGGGATGGAACTGTCGTCGCCTCGGAGCGATCGAAGCAATTGTGGGATAAGCTCCGTGGACAAGTCCAGCAGATCAGCTCGAGGATTTGCTCTGTGACTTAAATTAAAAACCGGCGGTGTCATACAAAAAAACCGGTCGTGCCAATTTCTTTCCATTCAAACTCACCAATAATAAATATGATTTAAACTCACCAATAAATTATACATATTTTATGAGATTATGATACTATGATTATATTTATCTTTAAATATCAAGTCACAGACAACTTGTCAGAGTAAGAATCTTTACATTTTATTTTAAGACACCTTAATATAAAATGTCATCTCAAAGTTGTCAGGGCTCAAATAATACTTGGCACTACTGCAGTGGTACATCAGTATATGTCCATAATCCGTTAACCAATCTTTAGTACATTATTTCTTATAAAAAATAAAAACTTTTAACTATTTTTATTGTAATACGTTAAAAAAAATCCTTTCTAGCGATGATGATCATACGAAAGATCAGTTTCCCAAATCTAATCTAAAATTAATAGCTATAATTAACCCTCCTATAGCGCCGAGATAGGGACCACGCCATAAAAACCGGTCTTATAGAACATATTTTACCCCTGAAAATTTAGGGTTTTGTAGAAAACGGCGATCTAGAAGGAAACACTATTGCCGCACACGTCGCTCTATATAAGCGCTATAGAAGGGTCGACTTTATAGTGGAACATGGGTATTAGTCCTTAATCCGTTAAAGATCCTTGCACTTATACGACTGGTATTGGCTTTTTTATTGGATGAGAAAAATCATATTTATTTTGCTTATTATTCTTTGTCATTGCTTAGAAAAAGTAAATAAATTAAATAATTTATTTATTTTAAATGTACATACAAGTTTTTATACTTCAAATACACCCTTTTGCAAATCAAATACACCTATTTGCAAATCAAATTGACCCTATTGATTTTAAAAACCCTATTTTCTATGGAAATGTCTATTGTAAAAGGGTTATTTTGTTTTGCAAAAGGGTGTATTTGACGTAAAAAACTATACTTCTTAGTTGTAGTAATATTAAAAATATTTTTTGATAATTTTGAGCGGGTTTTGGGCAAATGCAAATAAAACCAAAGCAAATATTAAATATTTTATGGCTCTTTTACAAAAAGGTGTGTGTTTAGAATTTTTTTAATATTTTAAATTTACCCCAAAAGTAATCCCTTTCAAGATTTTATAACATTTTTTTGATAGATTTTTTAATTTTTTAAATACACATTTCACGAAGACTTTTTTAAGCTAATTTTGATGTCTTCATAAGTTAATTTTAAGCGAAACATTACCAGGAAAGCATCAAATTTTATTTTGTCTTCGCGATTGTGTGGCAGCTTTTGCGCATTTTTGTTAAATTTGGAAAAATGGAATCTGACAGTCTACCTGAAATTAAAGATAACTAAAATAACAGTGAATGAAAATCTATAAAAACCACGACAACATTATAATGGGATAATAATATTTAACATCCAACATTTAAAAAACCATGTTTAAAAATTTGGTGACTCCTGCTATACGGTAATTTTTTTTTGCATTTACTATCCTGTAAATGTTGAAGATAAAGTAGTTTAATTTTCGATTCAAAGTGTTGATTAATAAATAAAAAACGTTTTTTTGTAAAAAACGACGTTTCGTCAGCTCCCCCCAGTGCATATTTGACCGCGATTCGACCTCCATATAAGGAAGTGGGACCGAAATAGGATTTGATTTTAAAAGCTTCACACTTGAAGAATGCATTATTTTTATTTTATCTGCATATGTTCTAAAATACTTTATCCGAAGCGTGGGATTTCAGCATAATATAATTTTAGAATTCCTTTCACAATTTCCTGTACTTTCCCTTGAACTCTAGTGACGTAATTGATTCAGCAGCATACATAATTATTTTTTATTTATGAATTAAAAGGATGCGTAAATAATATAGCGTTAATTCAAATCGTTTCAGAAGCTTGTTTAACTAACAAGAATATTTTCATTGATAATCAGTGGCGGCTAGTGAGTAAAACATTTGGGGGTGCTGCAATAGATACAAATTTAAAAAATATATTTTAAAAGTGACGCTGACGAGCAGACAGCGCTCTTGCTCTACACTGCGCGTATATTTTCATATACATGAGGGGTAAGCAAACTGTGTCCCACAGCCCGAAATCAGCCCTTTAAAGATTTTATATATTGCCTTTTAAAAATGAATACAATCTCATTCTACTCTAGCCCTATCCCGCATCCTCATTATACCCATGACGTAATTATAGTATTTTTCCACATATATCATTCGCTGTTTTTTAACTGATCCGTCACGGTGGCTCGTAACCAATGATGTCGGCCAATGGGGTATACTTAGTATGAAATTAATGTATGAAAATATACCCCAAAACAATACTTTGACATTTGTTTTAAAGATGGATTATTCATTATGACACGTAAACGACGCGCGAACTCGACGATGTTCCGCCGCGACTGAGGGACGCTCCCGTATCGTCGCGCGTGGTTTCGCGCGATGTTTTTTCTCACTCGCATCCGGTACGAAGCGAAAATAAACATCGCTTGCGTGGCAACTGCAGCGAATATTTTACTTTTTCTTTTTTTTACAATTGCGGACAATAAAGTTTATTGATTATTTATGTTTATGTTATGACATTTATATTAAATGAGTTATTCGAGAAAAATCAAAAACTTGCAGTCCCAAATAGAAACTATTAGGTATATAAACATTAGGGTAACTAATCACATGTCGCAATGATAGCAGTGAATTTAAAGCCATAAGCCCAATGGTGAACCTTTCAAGTAAAAAGGGATAATTAAAAAAAACCCTTTCGAAAAAATAAAACCTTTTGTATATTTTTATTGCCGATTTACATTTTGATTAATATTTAATTGAAGGTTTTGTGCACTTTCCGTCCAAAAAAGCGCTTTAAGCTACTCAAAATATCATCTAAAGCCAAGAATAAGGTATCTCTAAAATACGCAGAGTCTGAAATTATGAATAAACCATCCTTGGATTACAGAAAGTTAAAATTGTCTGGTAATCATTTCTAACTACTCCAAATATCCTATTTGTACTGTTGACACTCCTTTCCATTTTCTTGATCAGTCTTAAGTTTGTAATTTTGTGTTCAGTTGTTGATATGATAATTTTTTTTTTTATACCCAATATTTATTAAAAGAACGTAAAGAAGAAGGTAAAAACATGTCAATAGAGTTTGTTAGCGCTAAACATACTAAATCTAGGAAAATCCAATCGTATATATAAAACATAGAGAGTAAAAGGGGTAGAGGTTCTCCTTACGGGCCCGCCCTACGGTGGTCAACAGGGTAGACCTCCTTTGACGGGCCAGCATGGCGAACCAGGACTATGCGCGGATAGCAAAACCAATCACGTTAACAACCGCACCTAAGTAGGTTAAGGAGGAGGGATGAGGGAACTGATTTTCGCTCCGACCAGGCCGGCAAAGACCCTAAAAGCCCCGAAAGCAGGGGCGTTTGCAACTAGGTCCTGGTGACCGAAGGGGCCAGGGCTTGGGTCTGGATAAAGCATCGAGCATTGCGGACCTTTCAACGACGAACTCTGGACACTCCCACAGTATGTGTTCAGAAGTTTGTTGGGCGCACTCACAGAAGTTGCAGCCGGGATCCGCCTTGAGGCCCAGTCTATTGAAGTCTGAGTTGAACGCTCCGTGGTCTGTAATGAAATTGGGACACGTGGGTGGTTCTTCGGCTCCAGCCAAAGGCCTCCGGGTGGACGGATATGTCGGGGAAGAATCCGAAACCCACTTTCCCTCGTGGACTCTTGTTTAAAGGCTGGCCAGAACGAGACAGCAGTTGTTAAAGGGTGGCCCGGCGCTGAGAGGAGGTTTCACGCTGACCCGCGTTCATTGATCTGGGTGGCGTATATGTAGAGGCCCCGATCGCGGTAACTAGGCCGCGGGAAGACTTCCAAACCGCCGAGCGAACTTGTAGCTCAATGTCGAGGGGCAGGACACCCGCCAGGACGGCGAGGACAGCCGTGGATGAGGTACGGTACGCCTTTGTAAGGAGCAGCAACGGCAGTCTTTGGCCAGATAGCAGGCAGCGGCTCACCGCTGAAATGCAGGCCCGATGTCCCCAGAAGTTAGCCGCGTAGGTGACAATCGGAATGAAGAGAGAGATGTAGTATCTCTTCATCGTCTTGTGGCGGATACCCCAATCCGCGCCAGCAACTCTGTGGAAGCAGCCGAAGGCATGCTTGGCTTTCTCGACGATGGCCATATAGATATGATCACTTTTCCCACCGACCTCCCACGTTGAAGTCCACAAGATCAACTCCATTTGGGCCGACTTGCTTCGTCAACATGAACGCCACGGGGCGTTATCTACACTTTGCAATATTTTTTCAGATTTAACCAACTTAACAAGAATTTAATGATTCTACATTTAGTTCGATATGCAACCAAATGTCCCCCCGCAGGGATCCCAGCGCTGTTGGATACCAGCGCGAGGGTCCGACCAGTCGCGATCGAGGAGAAAAAGAATAGGAAAGCACGGTCCTTATTGACCGTGTTAGGGTAAGAAAAGACAACATAATATAAAACATTAGATAACATAGCCGGTCCAGATGGGACCTAACAGAAGGCTTGGATACAAAATTACATTCAACATGAATGTGTTTAAAAACTACCTTAACTACTAGCTTATAACTATGACAGTGTTTGACATATCTTATACTAAATTAACAATAGAACAACTTAAATAAGGCCAAGAAGGAGCGAGCTCTCGACCGCAGCTGCTGGGGGATAAGATAGGGTGAAGCTTGACAGAACGACCCGTCCTACGGTTGATTTAGAAATAGACCACCTTTAACGGGTCATATAAAGAACAGACTTTCAAAAATGGAGAGATTTTACATAACGCGCAAACCTAAGTAGGTAAGGGTATGGGGTTAGGGGTTTCGATTCTCGCTCCAACCTGGCCACCGAAAGAAACAAAAGCATGATAAGCCCGTGGGCAGATTACTAAGTCTTGGTGACCGACAGGGCCAGGATGGCGTCGGATCACCGAAAGTATCACAGTTCTCTCAGGTTCGAACTCCGGGCATTCCCAAAGGATGTGCTCGGAGGACTGTTCTGGGTGGCCACACAAATCACAGGACGGGTTTACTTTGAGGCCCAGTCTGGTAAGGTTCGCGTTGAAAGCACCGTGTCCCGTGATGAACTGGGACACAAAGTAGTTTGGAATAAGCCAAGGTTTCTTCATCCTGGCGGAGATGTCGGGGAAGAAGCGGAAGCCAGTGCGTCCCGGAGGATTCCTGGGCCCAGCGTTCTTGCCAAGTGCGGTAAGCAGTGTTCAGGACGCGTCTCTTCCGTTCTGCCTGATCAGCCTCTTCAAGATCCGCGGGTCGGAGTATTGTCTCTCCGATCAGGGCTTGATGCCCGCGGGGGATGAGCCACAGGGCCGCACGCACCTGTAGCTCTATATCAAGCGGAAGTACGCCGGCCAGAACCGGGAGTACCGCGGTAGCCGATGTTCGGTAGGCCCTTGTTAACATAATTAGTGGCAGTCTTTGGCCGGAGAGCAATCGTCTACGGACCAGGGCGGTGCTGGCCCGGTGGGCCCAGAAGTTACCAGCATAAGTAATAATGGGTACAAATATAGCTCCGTAGTATTTCCGTAATGTGTTGAAACCTAGGCCCCATTCTGCCCCCGCTATTCTTCTAAAGCAACCGATGGAGTGCTTAGCTCTTTCGACGATGGAATTTGTGTGGGCCATCATACCAAGATTACCGTCTACGATGATACCCAGGTATCGACCCGAAGGTTTGATAGCGAAATTCCGGTCGTTGGGGAAACCAACGCAGGGCGGTCTTTTCAGTAGTCCTTTTAGTAGAACTCCGAAGCATTTATTGGTGACGAACTGAAGACGGTTTGAGGAGCCCCAGGAAAAAGAAGCAGAATCTTTTAACAAATAAGAGTCATTTAATTGTTAAATTATTCCCGATTGTTTAAAAATCGTGCTAAAGCCTTGCCTTTATGCATTATCTTCAAGTAATTAAAAAAAACTGCATCTCAATGCTCTTTTAATGACTGTGAAGCTTTCTTTCCTGCTCTCAGTGCAATTGACATTGTAGCATTTTTAAGTGAAAATATGCATTGTTTCATAATTACCGAGCTTTCACTCGCCTTTTTGCCCTTATTTTTAAAACTCCCTCAACAAAGTAAGTTTCGGATTCTTAGTAAAATACATAATTATGGTACACGTACACAATTTAATACGTATTCAGCACAAAGCGTTTCAAAACACTTTGTTGAAAACAGATCCGTCGAGTTATAGAAAAAAGTTTACACAGAAAAAAGGCTTATATTTGTATTACAATCGGAAAAAAGTTGCGGAAAATTTTTAATGGGAGTTAATATTTAATAATTTCACGTGGTTCAAACACCTCGTTGTAATACGTACGTCATACACGAAAGGGTTTTATTACACGGGAAACCTTAGTAACGCCGTCTGATCTGAGGCGAGTGTTTATTTTTTTTTAATTCTCAGACTAATAATAATATTGAAACAAAGTATTATCCGCGAACGAATACAAATCTCTATCGATCTGATTTAATTCTCACACATAAATTATTACATGTTTAATTATTGTTTTAAAAAATATATAAAAAAGAACACACTGGCGCGTAAAATAAAACCGCACATAATTAAAAACCTGACACAACCAGGTAATTTCATAAAATATTTTATAAAACACGAGTTAATTAGTTTTCCTACGTAAGTTAATTCACTCTAGAAATATTGTATATGATATTCTATGGCAATTATCGATTATATTAATATTATTAATTTCCAGAACACATTTTCTAATGTAGCTGTATAATCTCGAATATGATTTTTTTTAGATTAAATCAAGCACTTAATACTGATTAGAGTGATTATAAAAAAAAATATTTAAAATTAATTATCGTATTATTTCAGTTGGCCACCCCTGGTTTATACGCGGTTAATGACGTGTAATTATGCAAGCTAATAGTATAGACGTACGTCAAGCGAGGCGAATGTTAGGTTAATTCCAATACAAAGGGGCGTGGTCGTCGCCTTCCACATTTTCCCCGAAGCAATCCGCACAAGAAATCACTTTTGATGTATTAAATATTAATTAACACGGTATCACGATTTACACGGTATATTGTGTGAAACAAAATCGTGCAAATCTAAGAAATATAAGTACAAATCGAGGGATGTTCAATATTTTTGTGTAATAATATTGTAACGTGTCGATTTTTGTTGTTAATACGTTAATTATCGTTGGGGTCACCGGTGACCGGCGAAGTCTAATTGCTGGAAATACAGAACTCGAGTATATACGTGAAAATAAATTTACGTTGAAACTATCCACGACAGAACCTATAGTATTTTCACTTGAATCCCATCATGGGACTTGAGCTCATTTGCTCTTATCTACTTAGTTCCATTCTGGACCAGTCTAGCCTAGTCCATATGGTTGTTTATCTCTGACTGTGGATCTCCTCCACGCACTCTAGGACAGAACCTCAGCATTATTTTCAACTTTTCTAATATTTTGACGGAAGATTGCAACAAAATCCTTCTATTAACCCATCCGTCACGGCGTCTCGAAAACAACCGCGACATCCGAAGGGGGTATCTAACATACCCCAAGCATTTCAAGTCACAATGAATTATTCATCAATATCTTGTCTTTTTTTAAAAAAAAAGGATTATTCAAGACATGTTTCATAATTTGGTCGATGTTTTGGATTTTTAACCCATCAATATGACGCGTAAATGACAACGCTCTCGGCGATGTCTCACCGCAAGCCTGATCCCTTGCAGCACGTGTCACTTGCACGTTTCACTCGCACTCGGCATATCGTACCGGGTGCAAGCGACAAAAAACATCGCGCGTTTCAGTGGAAGCGAATATTCTTTTTATTTTTTTCGCCATTGCAGATAATAAAAGACAATATTTTGTTATAATATTTATTTGATTTCGCCTAAAACTTACGCATTTTCGAGAACCGAATCTCAAAAAAAATATTTTATCTAAAAAATGTCGGAATGTCCATAAAATGTTCTTTCTTTGAGATTTTTATTGTTTCATAATCTAAAGTATGCGTAGCTAGCGGTAGATAACAGTTGGCTGAGACAGGACGCCAACGTGGCGTATGCGGATGCTTAAATGTTAAAAGAGTTATTGGAGAAAAATCAAATACTTGGGGATACCCAATATACCCCCATCGGCACGGCTAGGTTAAAGATAGCTAGTTTAACTTCATTCTTGTGTCTTCTCTCATGAAAAAAAATATTATTATATATTTATTCTCTTATCTTACGATGATTAGGGGTAGAACCCAAAAACATGTGTAATTAAGAAAAAAACGGAACCTAAACCACCCTAAATTTGGCGAGTATAAATCACTGCGTACACACGACAGCCAACAACAACGCATATCTTTAATGTCAAGATACGTCAGGGACTAGTGTCTCAAACAATGTTCCCTATTTGTGTAATTCTCAGTCTGGTTAAATATTAATGTTGGTTTTTTTTTTATTTTTTGTGATAAAATAATTCCAAAAATAGCAGTTTAAAGCCACGGAGGTCACCGGTGACCCCCAGTAATATAAGTGCACTAAATACACTAATTTATTTATTATATAATTATGTTATACTAAATTGCATCAAAATTACTTACTATCATTTCACATCTCTCCCTTCTTATGAAAGCTAGAATGTGAACCTAAATATTTTTTTACTTCATCTGTATTTTTTTTTATTATTCAGTAAATATTCTAAGGATCTTAATAGACAATAATCTGAAAGTTTTATGTCTGTGTAATACTTGGATACTTTGGATATATCATTCATGGGGTAAAGTGTCTGTTCTGCTGACCATCATGGAGGAAAAAGCGGATGGTAAACGATGGTTGGAAAAGAAGAAGCTGTCGTGGCTTCGCAACGTTCGCAACTGGATTGGATTGAAAGCTTCAGAATTGTTTCAGCTCGACAAAAATCGCTAAATATATGGAAAAAAACAGAAACATGTAGATCGCCTACGTCCAAAAATGGACAAGGCACCTAAAGAGGTAGAAAGCACTTTTTAATTCGGCTGTTTTTATCTTTTTTATGTTTTTTCTGGTTTTAATAAACCATAGTGAATAAACCAGGGCTGTGGAGTCGTTAAAAAAAAACACGACTCCGACTTCGATGTTCACCAACAACACGACTCCGACTGTGACTCCACGACTCCGACTCCACGACTCACTCCACGACTCCGACTCCACGACTCCG